>JBAFTB010000010.1:4000891-4011737 GCA_037177355.1 Melanotaenia trifasciata | reverse complement strand
ATATATATTAATATATATTAAAGGTCAGATATTTCTAAATTATTTTCTGCAAAATATGGTCCACAATATGCACAAGTAAAAGAACAGATCACAGAGTAGAGGACTAAAAAAAGGGAGTAGGACCCTGACGTTAAACAACTCCACAGAAAAGACGATAAAATAATTCTAATCTGATCCTTGAGAACATGCAGCGCCCTGCCCTTCGGT
Source organism: Melanotaenia trifasciata (assembly GCA_037177355.1). Taxonomy (NCBI): domain Eukaryota; kingdom Metazoa; phylum Chordata; class Actinopteri; order Atheriniformes; family Melanotaeniidae; genus Melanotaenia; species Melanotaenia trifasciata. The sequence goes on along the minus strand of JBAFTB010000010.1, from coordinate 4,011,530 downwards.
GTATACCACCCACACAACGAAATACAGTCAGAGCCTTAATGGAGCCAAGTTCCTAGCAATGCTAGATCTTCTTCACAGTTTCTGTTTTCATCTCCTCTTCCCTTTTAATCATTCCTGTAATTATGCCAAGCACTAAACTGACTAGACATGGTTGAAAGTCTCATCGTCTGAAGCACTCGCAGGCCCACACATGAAAACTATAAATATTTCATTTTACGAGCTGTGTGGAAAACCAGATTACTTGTATTGGATGATATCCCAAAGGTTGACCCCTTACATTTAACTCTTGTGTTTATCCAAAATTGTTGACTTAACTGACTTTTATGATGAACAAGCCAAATAAGAAGCCTCTCTGACACATGAACACACACTGTCTTGATATCAGATTTAGGAGGAAAATACTCTACATCCTAGTGAAAGGCTCCATTCTGCAGCTTTTGTCTTACCTTTGAAATGTCAGTGTTGTTCGCTGTCTTGTAGAACAAATGATGCCAAGAAACCGTTGACAGACACATACAAGTATTTACCACCCAACAGTAAGGAGACATGGATGAAGGCCACCAGCTAAATCACCTTTGGAATTTTACCTCGGATTTTGCTTCATGCAGGCAATTTCACTTTGACTGCTGTAGATAGGTGGCTATAATTAGTGGATGCATTAACATACAGCCTCCTCATGTAGTAAACACCTGAAGGTCAGCTCAATTTAAATGACAAAATGTAACGTCCTCCTCGCTGACAGAAATGTCAGTCCATTTGAGTTCAAAAGATAAAAAGGTGTCCATTCTCTTTTCAGTTATTTTCTGGTTTCACTGAGTGTTCTGAAATTCCCAAGAAATACGCCCCAATGGCTATTTCATTTCTTGGTCATTTGCAAATATGATTAATAACAGAAAGTTTAAGAAAGTTTGAGTTGAGAGCATTGACATATGAAGTTAATCTGCTTAGAAGGATATGAAAGCTAGTGAGTGCATTTTACTTTTGTCTTTGTTAATCATTTAAATTTGCCTGAGTGGTTAACCACTTTTTTCTGCTGCATGAAAAACATAGAAAACATATTTATATTTGTGTTACACAGACTTAAAATGAGATATAAGTTATAAGTTAACACAGTTTACTCCACTTCACCCTATCAACGAGCTACACAAACAACAAACTGAGCTCAAACTATTCACCACACTTTATACGTAAAAAGTGCCAGACTTTTATTCTAAAACATTTACATTTCCATCATCTGCAGCTCAGCCATGGAAAACTGGTACTGATCACTCTTTTATCCAGCCTACACTGGCTCCATGAACTCTAGGCTTTGTTTGCTGTTTATTTCTTTGTGTTTTGTTTAGGTTTATAGAGGCTAAAGTTATAAAGCGTTAACAAAAAATGGGCTAAACTGAACCAGTTACAAGTTTGTTCTTATAAAGGCATGTTCTGGCATAGTGTCACATCCAATGACAAATCTCAAATCAGAATTTTAAGCTTTTGACCAGAAAAAAAAAGAAACAAATGCCAATAAGTCAGAAATCCTAGTCAGGATAGAAAACATTAAAGAAAGAGCATTGCTAGCTCGAATTTGTCTTAAGTGAGCTATAGAATTTCTAATGATTGTTGTTTAAAGCAAGATTAAAGCAAGAGCAAAAGGTTTTCACTTTCAGCTTCAAGGTATAGCAAATACAGTGTGATTTAAAGCTTGAGGTGGGTGGAGATAAAATTGGTGAGGCTGAATAATTCTTCTCTGATTACACTTACAATACAGTGTTTTCTAATCTTAACCCAATGTACACTACCAGTCATAGTGGTGCATTGCAGTGTAAATAATCATAGCTGCCTAGCATCATCAATTTCTTGTCTTATCAGCCATAAATCCGGCTTAATCCTATTCGTTTTTCTGGCCTCCCCTGCCTCTTTATCATTGCTCAAACTCACTCGGTCTCACTGACTTTAGTCAAAAGGAAAAAAAATAGAGTCAAGCATCTGTCAGATGACAATGAATATCTCTCTTCTCAACTAGCTTCACCACCAGGCTACTTGATAGCTACACCGCAGCAGAAAGGCTGTGAAGAAAAAAAAGAAGACAGACAGCAAGAGGAACAGAAACAATGGTCGACAGACAGACTGCTGGAAGAGAGAATGCTACAGAGAGGTGTGGGGAGAAAGAATAAATGAATCTCTGCCAACTAAAAATAGCACCCTCAATCCCTTGTGCAGAGCTGGGTAAATAGGCCTGTCTTGGGTGGGTCTCTGGGCACTTGTTAAAGACAATAGCATCTCATCCATTAGACTCCAAGACAAGGCTGTGTATCATCCATGCACACATTTCTAACAAATAGTATGTATAATGACATATTTGCACTTTCTAAAATTGTAATTATAGGGAGGAGAGAATGCTCAAGAGAAACACGAAGAAATTTAAAAAGATTGAGTAACTAGACAGGAAAAATTAGGGGGAGAAAGAGGAATGGAAAAACATGAGTGAGTGAATAACAGCGGTTGTGTTAAAAGGCAGGAGGAGTAGGGTTTGGCCATAAGTGGCGGGAGGAGTGAACAGTCAAAGGAAAAACTGTGTAAAGTGGACAAGAAAAGCAAATACAAGAAGGCTTTTTTTAAAGTATCAACCACAGTTCATCTGTCTAATAAAGTTTTTTGCTTATATATTGCATTGCTTGCCATTGGCTAATGTGAAAAAAAAACATTATCAGAGGTTTATTTGCATAAGTTTTACACTTTTATACTAAAAAAAAAAGCTTTTTTAGGAGTAAAATATACTTTTTTCTTCAACAGCTCACTAATAATCAATAACCATTTCTAAAGCTACAACTCAAACACTAAAACAGTTAGTAAGGAAATTGTGGCTAAGGTCTGCCCTTCACTATGCTGTAAAATTGTTAGCATGTCAAGCTAACTAGCTTACTTATTTTTTACCCGACCAGTTCTTCTGGACATCCAAATGTCTTCTTATTAAACTTGACCTAGCATAGCTGCTAATGCTAATGCATTACTGTCAAGCTTTGTTTTTCTTTAGGTTCATCAAACTATGCAAAACAGTTTTAGAACAAATTCTAGTTTCTTTTTTGTTCAAAAATCAAGTTCTTGCTCTACAGAACTTTAAGTCACTGGAGTTGCTAACCTGCAAGTTTAAAGGGTGTAAACAGGTTCTAAGGGTGGCAAGGCATAGTAAACTATGCACCTAAAAAGTCTAGTGAAAGAAAGGGAGATTTGCTTCACACTATGACATGGCTGTGTCTGTCTGGACAGCTAACCCCCAGGCTGCAGTGGCTGAGTACATGCCAGAGAAAGCCAGGCTTGTTATCCCTAATGGTTTTTAGCTGTGACCAGCAGTAAGTGTAATTATTTCTGTCAGTTGTTCAATCCCAAATATTTCAACAGCCACAAGACCCCTCCCAGATATAGTTACACCAACTTCATGAGCCAAAGTAAATGTGTTTCAGTGCGTCACAGTCCTTGTCTGTTGAAAACAACTTTTCAAAAGCATGCCAAACTCTTCTATCGAAGACGAAGCTCAGTTTGTGTTCCACGTTTCTGCTATATGGCACCTCAAACAACCCCTATAGTATTTCATGAAATGTGTATGAGACACAGATATAACTTTTGATTATAGTTTACTCACTGTTTGAAACATTAATACAAACATAGTTTATATGTCAGCCAGCAGTAAACTGAGGTGAGACATCTGCACTCCTTGAGAACCTTTATTGATTTTTTTAAGTTAAAAAGCATCTTGTCTAAAACAGAGTCCAAATATTGTTGTTTCACAAGCTTCATTTCCTCACCCTTAATAAGCAAGCATATCAACAGGGGAAAACTTTCTGAAATCAATACTCATGTCCTTCGCTTTCTTAGATTTAGCAGGGTGAAGGACTTTCCACAGCCTGACACTATGTCCTCCACCACAGCACAGGAATCTGTCTGCTCTGTCTGTGTGGGTTGATAACTTAGCAAATAAAGCGCACAGTCAATTACATGTCTGCTTTATTAAAGAAGTATATGTTTTATTCAGGGGTAGGCTGTATATTATATTAAGATATTTCAACCTGAAGATGACTAGTTTCTATATTAAAGTAAAAGTTTGACTTTTCAGAAACTACAGTAGTATTATTTGCTACTTACTCTTATCGAGAATTAAGTGAGAATATTGATATAATTGTCATGTTTGTTTAAGAATGTCCTCCTCCCAAATATAACACATTGGAGTGTTTGTTCATGTAGACTGGAACACTGTATATTTACCTTTGGAGAATGCAATATTACTAGCTGTTTGAGAGCTACTGCATATGAATTGTCAAGAGGAAGGCATGTTGTAGCCCTGACTATGATCATCTATTAACCCTAATCAAGAGCTTTTGATTTACAACCTTGACTGAGTGAAGTTATTATCTAAATTAAACATGAGCATACTAATGATTGAAAGTACTGCACATTACCATTCACCCTTTTTTAACCTCATTTTGGTGATTTAAGACACTAGAGAATGATGTCTCTTATTTCATTATACTTTCTTCCACCCACCTGTAGGTCACTGTTAGGGTACGAGGAAATGACCTATATGGCTGTTTCTAATGGAGGAATTGTAGAAGCCAGCAGCAGAAGGTGGCTAGCAAAATATTTTCACACCCCTTGGTTTTATTTTTGTGTTTAAAACTTGTAATTTAGATGGATATTTTAGAAGAATTTTAAAGGGAAGAAAAACAAAAACAAATAAAAAACAATGGATGTGGTTCACCAATATCTTCATGAATCTTCTTAAATTTGTTCTGAAGTTACTAAAAAGTTTTGTTTTTTACAAAAAACCAGATTCAATAAAGTGTTCAAAAACTGTTTGATTTTTCCTCTTAGATTGGTGAATAACATTTCCTCTGTGAGTGAAAAAGATGTGACAGCTGACCCTACTTTCCAGTGGTAAAAGCCTGAAAATGAACTTTGATGGCAAGCCTACAGTCTGGCCCCATGAGCGTGTCAGGATGCACATCCTGATGTTGCAGTGACTAAGGGAGTGGTACAATGTAGAAAAAAATCTCTCTTTTCATTCAGTATCTTTGGAAAACAAATGACCACCTGCTGTGTCCAAACACATTCAGCATCCTTTTAAGATGTGATGCGCTGATGAAGCATGGACTGGTTCATCTGATGAAATAAAACCTCTTGAAGGTTGGTCAGCGGTGTTATCAACTAGCAGGTCAGGCCATCTCCTAGTAAAACTAATCATCAGTTATAATAAAAAGCCACTGTTATAGTAAATTTTAATTGTTAAAAACCATATTCAGCAGGTGGTTCTGGGAGTCACGGGTGACTTGATCATTTATGGAGGGATGTTTCTTGAGAAAAACTGAGTGATTTTTTTTTTTATCTAAGAGCAAATTCAAGATAAGATTTTCATGGGTGCCACAATCTATGTAAAAAGTTCTTAAGTGGGACTCACTGACAAATTTGTCCATAAGAATGGTAAGTGAATGAGCCCTAATGATCGCAGCACCTCTTCTAAAAAGCCACAGAGAGTCTGCTACAATAATAATAAGAAGCATCACCAAGCAAATGACACCAAGGAGTTCTCCAAACAGATCAAGAGCAAACTTGTAGAGAAGTTAAATCAGGGACAGGCCTTAAAAAATATCTGAAACTTCAAAATCCCATAGAGCACCATTAGATTCATCATCACAAAACAAAAAGAAGATGGCACAATAACAAATCAGGTAAGAGAGGGCTGCTTGAGACATTGTATACAAATATAAGAAAAAAAGTGCCACAGGGGCTGAATACTTTCGAAAGGCATTGTATTGTCTTTTCTTGTTTGCCCTCATCACGAACTGAATCCTCATTAGGATTAACTTGATCGTTGCTAGCATACTGATTTGATGGTGCTGATGCTTTTTCTGCTGGTGACCTCTGAACTGTGATGTGCTTAGCAGATTCAAAAGATACTGGCCCATTTAAAATGGCCTGCTAAGGTTGGACAGAGCTTCTGCAGAAAACCTAATCAGCTGAATGTTTTCTGATAAAGAAAACATACTTTGTGTTCTTGTCATGCCTGTTCCTCCTCCACCAGTACGCTCATCTTCACCAGCCTACTGATCACTAGTCCTACGACTACAACACTCAGGATTCCTCTGTTGTCATCACATCAGACTTCACCTGTCTCTTCTCCTCATCTGCCTAATGAGTCACACTTGTTACCCCTCTATTTAAGCCTCTAGTACTCCTCAGATCTTTGTGGTATTGTTGCTACTACTCTGGAGAAGCCGGATTAAAACCGTTTTGCACATTAACGCCTGCATCTGTGTCTGCCTTTCTGCCGATCCAGTCATACAGTTCTTTATTATTATTTAGATATTACATTTATGTTAATAACTGAAAATAAAATCTAAAGAGTGGGTCCAGCCACAATAGGCCCACCCAAGATGCTGCAGATGGCTTAGATGGCCTGACCCATATACATCCCCGGGTTATGGAAATTGACATTAAAGGGATTCTTTTCGTGTCCAAAATGGAGGCAAAATGTTCTTGAACAAGCTGCGGTTTGTAAGAAGTGGAATATGTTGATTTATGATTTCAGTAACTGAACATATTTTTCTCAATAGAAATTTGAACACATGCAATTCTGACACTATACTAGACACATATTGTCCCTCCAGCTATTTTGCAAAATGTTATATTTTCAATTATATTTAAAAGCTTTTTTTTATAAAGAGGACAATGTTGTGTGTAAATAAGAAACCGAATGCTGTGATTACAAATTAAGGAAAGAAAATACTCATTTTCAGTCATGCACAAATATATACACAAAAGAATCACACCAGAAAAATTAACAGGCATAGCTACCATAACCACACATGTGCTTCTATAAGACCCAGATTTAAAAAAATAGAAAAGAAAACTCATGTAGCAACACACACCATGGGGTATACACAAAGGCAGACTAAAGATGTCTGCAGCTGGAGATAAATGAACTGTTTAACGACATTAATGCAGAGATGGTAGTATGAACTTCTGAATAAAAGTAACAAACTACATGATGTTCAACTTAATGTAGAGCAAATTTACAGTCTTTATCAGGCAAAGTCGAGTAGCCAAACAACTCAAAAAATCCCTCTTTTCAAGCATTGTATGCAACTTCACTTGAAAGACTGCGCTGATAACAGTCAGTAGTGGAAAGAAGCATGATGTCTGAAAGGATGCCTTCAAGCATATAATAACCAGCACTTTGAAAAAAGACACCTCGGAATTATTCCTGATTGTGTCTGGATCATCTTATGACCCAGCCACAGTAATCCCATTGACAGCAGAAGAACGTTGTAATGGCAGTACTCTGGGCAATTGAGCCAAACATGATTGTTCACTAGCTGTTTCAAGAGGCAAGAAAACATAGATTCAAAATCATGCTGAATTTGTTTGTGTGTGTGTGTGTGTGTTTGTGGATTTTGAGGAACAATGCAGCATTGTTGCATACATAGCCAACCACAGCCTACAGGCATGCCTGCATTAATCCATGTGAAGTTGGCCCTTCACTGACTTTGCTGTCTTCACAATCACTGTGTATGTGTCCTGTTGCTTTCAAGTTCATCTTGCCTAGAGCTTAAAAAAAACTAGCCTCTTATTCTAATCTTAAAAAAAAAAAAAAGAACCTGACCGCAGTTCAAAGACACGCTGACATTGGACTTTAAAATGTAAAAGGTCTTCATACTCCAGCAAAAATGAATAGAATTGCCATGTAAACCTGCAGCTTTCATCAACCCTAACATGTCTGGGTCAGTCCCCTGATTTGCATGGATGATGATCCACTTTTGCCTGCAGGAGTTCATTTTACACCATCTAAACCAAATTACGCACACAGAGAAGTCTATTTTGGTTGCAGCTATTAAAACAAAGTGGCAAAGTGCATTGAGAGCTGCAACACACACACACACACACACACACAAAGACCTAACTCAGACACTGTATGTCCTGCACCATGACAACACTGAATACTCAGCCAGCAGCCGCCTCCTTAGGATCCAGTTTTGCTGTACATGCATAGCTGCTAATGTTAGCTCTGACAAACAGGTCTACAGAGGAGGATGAAGAGGAGGAGGAGGGTGAGGGGAGGTGTTGGCAGTTTAGATCAAGCCAGCCTCATGCACTGTTTGTTACCAGGTGGGATATTCTCAGGGGTTTTATTGGCTGCGCAGTCTACAGTAGTATTAAAGGTAAGACGATCCGGCTACAACACATCAGGAAAGTCCCTTTGCATGGACGCTTGGAGTGGCAGTTTCTGTGGAAGCATAACATCAATGTACCAAGTATCAAGTATCAAAAGTCATCATGTAGGTTTGGTTTTCTTTTCATCAGAAAAATGTGATCAGCAAGCATTCACATGTACAGACCTTAACAGTTAAATGTTAGGATATTCTCTCTGTACTACATTTTGCTACTAAACTCAGCCTGCAAGTGTGCGCTCATGCTGTCCTTGTGCTAAATGGATAAGCAGTAACTTTAGCACCACAGGCATCAACAAGTGCCCACTAATGCTTGTATAGCTTAAACTCTTAAAGCCTGGACATAGAAACTCAAAAAAAAGAAGTAAGATTGAAAAACATATTTTTTCCCAGCATGTTCCACTTTCTCTGCACTGCAGCTTTATTTCTTTCATTCTCTCAATCTCTCTCGTCGGCTCTTGAAAAGCACTCAGGACTCACCTCTATTCACTGCAAGTCCTCAATATGTTTCTCTCTGTTCCCTGTGTGTCATTTCTACTGACCCAGATACACACAAGTGTGGTCAAAGAGAGTGTGGACACACTCACTCAAAACACACTCACACAAGCTCCCTCTAATGAAACTGACCTAAAATAAAGCTGCAGATGCAAAGTCACTGAACCATTAAAAACTCAAAGTGCTCCTGGTTTCTTGAATAACAAAGATGTTACAAGCTAGTAAAGTTTTCTATACAATCTAGGCTCCACACTGCACTGCAGAGTGTCTGCTTGTCTCTCATCAACACATTGGCACAAACTTTACCCACCCTTCACTCTCCTCTCTCTCTCTCTCCCTCTCCTTCTCCTTTTCCTTGGCTTTGCGAGACTTGTGCAGGAGTCCGATCAGGATGACAGCAGCCCGGATGCCAGCTTTTTTGTTGTGGTACCGTCCTCTGGTCTGAGGCATGCTGGATGCTTCTGCTGGTGCCAAGAGGGGTTCAGGCGACAGTCGGTCTAAGGTCAAGCTGGCTCCAGGGTTCCTGGGCTGCAGGACCTGCTTGGCTTTGCGGGATTCCAGCGTGAGTGATGGATATCACTGTTTAGATTTGAAGACAACAGACAGTTCTCTGCCAAAATATATAGCTTTTTGAATTCAGACCTCCTAGTGGAAGTCAGCAACAATCCAAAAGTTACAGACTCAGATTGTCAGATCTAATTAAATCTCAGTTGCCTCTACTGCAGGACCAGTATGCATTATTTGTAGTCCAAAAAAGGTCCAGTGAGCCACTGCTGGACTCCGGCTCAAGGTGAACTCTTATCTGCATTCCCTGCTCCTGCGGTGAATATGCACAGCACAGCTCCCGAGTGCATCATGGTCCTTGATGAGAGGATGAAGAGCTGCAGCCTCGCGGACACTCTCACTGTAGCACTGCATCTCTGTGTCTGCCTACCTCTACCTTCTCACCTCTCCCTCCTCCTAACATGCTGTGCTTCTTCTCCCTCTGTGTCTGCTGCCGCTCTGCTCCCTCCTTCCTGACATCTGAGCCCCCCCCCTCCTTCATCTAATAGGCTGGAGAGAATAAGGTACCTCCTCCTGCTCCTCCTATTCAGAATGGTTCCTCCCAGCTCTGCTTGTCCTTGTTTCTACTTTTGTTAATAATTACACATTAATCTTTCTGACCTTGTTCAATCTATGATATTCATGATATCAGTCCTGGACACAAGCCTACTATCCCCCACCCTTAATTACATACATGTACACACTGTTACACACATCCCATGGTGTGAAATCTTAATTCAAACAAGCTTATCTGCCTGCTGTGATGTTGCCAAGGAAATCAGAAATGTAATTTAGCATCAAAGAAAATTAAAGGAAAAATATTTTAATTTTACACACACACAAATATCACATCGTTTTTGTTGCTATGTGACTCCTATTATTCTATTGGCTACATCTGTTCTCCAGTTTATCTCTATTTTTACTCATTCCATTAATAAGCTGTCTGTTTGCCTTGTATTCCTCTACTAAATATCCACGGTTATGCTAGTGTTACTCGCCACCTCCAGCCTGAAACCATTTCCTTTTCTTGTTGTTTCACTTCAGCAAACAGAGAGAAAACATCATCCTCTCAGAATATAATGATCTTAAGTGTTCTCTCTTCATCTGTGGCCACCTGTTGTTCTTTGTTGAGCCAACTAACCCACCGGTTGTGGGTGAGTGAGTGAATTCATGGTTGCAACCTTCTGGGGTCAGTGGCGGCTCATTGGCTGCAGTCCCTGTATGGCCCGGTCGTGGGGGGCGGCCTCTCCTGGCCTGTCTTGCCCTGGGGGACCTCTTGGGGACCGGGGTGCCTAATGCCACTAGAGGCTCAACATCCAGAGCGAAGTTCACTTCCCTCTGGACGTACATCCCCAGACCCCTCTTCTTTCCCGCTCTCTCTGTCTCACACACACACA
>JBAFTB010000010.1:3960597-3970736 GCA_037177355.1 Melanotaenia trifasciata | reverse complement strand
TTAATCAACTTAAAATTTTAAGGCAGCCCGGACACTAACTTTTCTAAGTTAAAACAACTAGTTATTTATTACAGTGTGATTGGTCACTGAAAACATGACCTCATCAGATTCAAGAAACCCTTAATGGCTGCTTTTTACAATTCTTAAAAAATCATCCCACGGACTATTTCAGTCCGTTAGCAGCCAAAAGCTTTTGTAGAACTTTGACAGCTACTATAATTATCAATCACAAGACATTGGAATAAAACATTAGCAGAATGTCAGAGAGATGTCACCAGGAATGCTACCATTCAGCCCAATGAAAGTTGACTCATGTGTGCCAATGTTTGCAATAGCTAATAAATTTCAACTACTACCCTTCAAAGACAAGTTTGGGTGTATTTTGACAACCATGAATATCTGGTGTTTTGTACTGCTTGCCTAGATCTGTCACAAAATCTGATTTTCTATTTATGATTGTAGAAAGAAGCACATATGATATTATAGCAAAATCAGAAGAGCACAAAAGTGTTGCCATCACACTTTAATTATTTTAACTTTTATTTTTGTTAGAAATCAATTTAAATCTTATCAAAACTCAATTTTCTAGAAGCTAGCTCAAATGTGTGACTGGAATCCATCAGGGTTCCTGCAATTTTCTCCTGAGCTGAGGTTGAAGAAACAACTTAGAGCAAGTTTTCTTAATGAAATTGAAATGTTATTCATCTGCCTCTCTCCAAACATCCTAGGAAAAGTAGTGTCCAAAAACACAAACACAAAGCAGGTACATCCTCTGATCCTCTCACCTCCAGTCTTACATCCTACTCCCCCTCGCCTTTAATGTGAACATGCATGTAGGTGGTAGTGTTTATGTGTGACTCTATTTGTGTACACAGAAGTAAGTGTGTGTGTGTGTGTGTTTGCGTGCTGTTTGCTCATCCTCCACAATTTGTCATGCACATGAAGCCCTCTCTCTCTAAATAGGTGAGGGTCTGTTTTATAAGCCCTTAACAGCCAGCACTCAGGGCAGATGGTGCGCTTATCAGTTACTCTGTGCACGCCTCAGTGTGTGTGTGTAGAATCAGGGAAATGGGAAGAAGTAAATATTTGTCAGAAGCAGAGAGGCAGCTGGCTGTCTGGGGGACTTTAGAGTAACAAGACTGTTGCTTTAACGAGAACACTTACAGTAACACTACATGCAATATGTTTTATTGTCTAAGGGGGGTGAATCACAGACATGATGTTTTTATGCTTTTTTGTCACGATAAGAGTGATGATACACATTTTTTTCTGCTAGAAATATATTTTCCTTTATTAACAGTGTATTATCATCAGGAAGGTAACTGGATAACCCTTCTGTAGCAGCTTTGCAGAGCTTTTCTTACACCTCAATCTTTTAGTTGAAAGTGGTGTTAGATTGGATCAGCTCAAAGGACAGACTACTGTGATGATTTCCACATTTGAAAATATTGGATCAGGTCAGTTGCTAATGCAGTCAAATGCCTTGTGTCATGGCCTTTCTCACTGCTTTGCAGTAAATACGGTTCAGGAGCCTCATAATTGTGTTTTTAGACCTCTGATTGAGAGCACAAATGGCCTCAGCAAGTGTCCGCATTTACCTAAAAAAGGAATATGGCTTGAAGAATAAAAAATTAAATAAACAAACTCAGAGCTCATGGTGACACATCACAATGTTAGCTTAGTCTAGCCAACAACCCAAACCTCACACAGAAAGTAATTCACACATAAAAGTCATCCATACAAATTTTAATTATTAGATTATTTTATTAAAAGAAAATTGTCTTGTATTTCTCAAACTCCAATTTATATTTCTAGTCCATCAGTTGTACAACACCTTGGTCAACATATGTTTTTTTTTTAAAACATGCTTATAAATAAAGTTGACATGACTTGACATAGAAGTGTTTTTGGTTTGTTGTCTGCAAGTTCTGACACATGTCTAGTTAGATAATCCAAACAACACAACAACCAACCACCAAACTCTGATCTAATGCAGGACCAATGTTATTATTTTGTCCCACTCTCACTCTTCTTATAATTTTCACATCCAGGCAGCAGCAGTTTACACACAACTTGCCCGTTGTTGCCAGGTTTGACAAAAATTGGTCTGTAGTTGTACGACCTGAAATGTTTGTCTGTACACCTTTTTGAAAGCAGCTTACAGTATGACCACTGCTTCCTGTCTTGGTGCCATCAAATTCCTATAATTACCATATTTTGTCAAAAGGATGATTTTGCTTCTACTACAACTTAATTTCCAAAAGAGTCTCCTGTTCAAGTTCTTTTAAAAATGTAAAACAATTGAAAGAGCTAGAACTAACAGAGAGAGACAGAGAGAAAGAGCTTTTATCTTGTGTCTTCCCTCCTGCTGTATTACTCCAGTGAAGTCTCCTCTGTTCTGATACACCCCAACAATTAAATCAGATTTAACCTTGGTCTGAGCAGAGACTCTTGTCCCCACTTGGTCATCAGCCAGCATGAATCACATGACCATCCTCTAATAGAGCTGTCTCTCCTCTCCCTATCTGCAAGCCTCTGAGCATCTTTTTGAATCAGACTTCCCTGCATGTGAACACTGTTAGCAGTGCTGTCCCCCATTTACCCCACACATGTTCCTTGATGAACACACACACACCCACACACACACACACATGTACTGAAACCACTGTGATGAAATATTGTGGTTGTTAATGTGAATCAAATCCTCCTTCCACTGGTTTATGTTTTGCTGCTCTGGCACTGAAATCTGGCCACAAGGTGAGACAACCGGGGCAGTCACCATGGTAATGAACCATACTGGATGACCATCCCTTAGGTGATCATCAGTTCTTGCTGCTATGGCAACAGCCATGGCTCCCTGTAGTCTGCAGTCTACTGTATGGCCTAGAACACACAGTGATGTTGTTTTGCAGAGAAGACCTATAGTGTAGACGTAGGCCTGCAGGGTATAAGGAACTGAACATCAGATGAAATCATGAGGGATGATGCTGCCCTGCAGAGATGCCTTATTCAATTTTGCTGGGATGGAAGAGATTTAATAAAAATAAACAGGGAGAATGTTCTAAAAATAATTCTACAAATGAAATGTTTGCTTGTCTGTTAAGTAAGATATCATTGTCTCAGTTTTCATCTCTTCTATTGATTTCATTAGATAATGTTAAGTGTAGTGAAAACTGCATTCACAGTAAATCCCAGTTATGTGGTCATCGTCAACAGGTTACATGTGAACAGGTGGTACTGCTCTGGACGCTGATTCAGCACAGGCATTTATAGACAAATTGCTCCCTCTAGTGAGCATGTAGCTTCAGGTGAGCTGCTGCTATTGCAGCGCACTGATTTTTTATTAGTCTGGGACTTGTTAGTGTGAAACATGTGCACTTTGCTCCCCCTTGTGGTTTAAAGCAGGTATAACTAGAACAAGAGTGAACAAGACTTGTTGCTCGCACGTGGGCTCGTTTTTATATGAGAAGGCTATCGATACATGCAAAACAAGAAACCAGGATTTTAGTTACAAAAAAGTTTTTATCTTTTATTAATTTACACTAGTAGCTGGGTGTGGTGCTTTAATCAGCTTAAACTTATAATTTTACAATGGCTTTTAGTGGAGGCTGAATATAGAATGCTTGCTGTAAAGGAATAGTTATCATCTAGTGTCTTATGAGTTTACTGAGGTTGGAAGTGTGAGAGAAAAGGAAGTGTGACATCCTCCCTTGAGCTGCAGAGGATGGGTGGAGTTCAGCCACTTCCCACGTGCTTCTATAATGAGTCCACAAGCTTGTGGTCATGGTTTCTGTACCATTTTCTCACACATCAGCAGCAGAAACATAAACTCAAAGGAAAGCCTTAAGGTTGCACTTTCTCAACAAGTCAAATCAACTGAATGTGTGTGGTCACATTCAGCTAACCATTCCCAAAATTAACCCTGGCTGAGAGTCATATTCACCCTGGGCAGTTGTGTATTAGATGAATTCCAGCCTCTCATCGCTGCCTGCTTCTCTCCTTTATCTGTGCAGATGACTGTAGGCTGATATTAGGTTAGGCAACTGGGTGTGACTGCCTACATGAACAGCCACTTCCAATAAGCAGAACACAATAAAGCTGACAGCTCATTATACAGCTTCTGTTTGAGTAATCACAGCTTCTTCTCCCTGTGCTGTAGAGCAAAGCCTTGAGCTTTAATAAGCCATCACTTAAAGTAAATTTGATACCAGCAAACATTCAGACCCATGTTTGTTTGGTGGTCACTACTGAGCATAGTTGCCAGCAATATAGTAGGTGCACAAGGAGATAGAGTAAATGCCAGGCTCCAGAAATAGCAGCAGCCCATTTGCTCTTTTCCATGATGCTGGCAGACAGATAACATTTACACCTGGCCTCAAAATCAAACCTGTGGAGGGCACTTTAAAAAGAAAAAAAAGGAAAGAAGGTACTTTTTTGCTCTTCTAAAAAGGCATAGTTCCTGACTTTATTATGAATATAATTTCTCCTGAGCCTGTCTTAGTATAACCCCCAATTCCTCCTTCGTCTTAATGGTCAGTATGCACTTCTATCTACCTCAGGCAGACAATAATTTAACTTCATCCACTTTTATATGTTCAGTGACCTAGTTTTAAAACAGCAGTAAAATGGGTTGCAAGCACAGGTGCCTGTGCATCCCCATTACAGGCCTGTGAATGGGGTTTCTGAGTGGGAGACGCTCTTAGATGTGAGCAGCTGCTCTTTTTGAACTGAACAGAGAAAGGACAAGGTGAGAAGAAGAGGAGAGGGGTCTGAGGAGGGTGGAAATAATAAATGGCAAGTGTCAGTGTCTTATTAGCCGTCACTGGCTGCAGAATCTCCCTCATCGGCACACATGTTAAGAAGAGCAGGACAAAGCAGCTGGATGATCAGAAAATAAACCAGTGAAAATATTTTGTGGTTAAGCCTGAGAATCTAAAAGGACATGATGCATGATGATTAAAAACATGCAGCTCTTATAGTATTAGACTGTGACACAGACATGCAGCAGTTTTCCTTATAGAAGCCGAGTGATTAATTTGTCAGCCTGACACTCTTGTATTTGTGCATGCACCTCACACAGACAAAACCAATCATATGATCAGCTCTGTGATGAAAAGCTCATGACTGGAGTATCAAATATCCTGAAGACCGGTGTTTTATCCCTCGCTTCAAACGACTTCACCCACTTTGAATCAGTATAGATTTGGTGTGCCCCCTCTCATTCCATGCTCTGTTACCTCATTTTACAAGGTATTTAAACAAAAAAGTATAAACGCATCTCTTTCTAAATTGGATGATCATCAATGCAAATTAGACCTCAAAACTCATAAACCTCAAACCGTGGAATGGATAGCACCTCCTGCTAATATCACATATCTAATATCAGCCAGTTCTTTTACATACAAAACTAACATTTCACTTAAATGTGCAATGAAATTATTGCCCAACAAAGTCAAGAAATGTTCTAGCATTCAGTCCAAGCCTTAAATACACACATACACACAGCGATTAAAGCATAAATCTCCTTTTAAGACTCATCATCTCCAGTTCTACTAATATCTTTTTTTTTTTTTTTTTAGTAGGACCGGATACAAAAGAAATCAGTATTATTTGAAATGTAATAATGAATAACACACAAACAAGATAAGCAGACAGTTGTTACTCACCACAGTTTGCGCGGCATCGTCACACAATATTAAGAAGCTGATCTGGTGCAACTGTGCCCCCCTCTGTTCCCTTTCTCCTGTTTTCCCTGTTCATCCACTTTTAATATTCATCCTCACCTCCACTTCAAGACTAAACAGATGCATGTGCTTGCTCTAACACACACACACACACACTTAGATGACATGGACACACAACTTTGATTATGCAGCTATTAATGAGGTGTAGTGCGTGCGGTGAAGGCGGGGAGAGCAGAGGGATTAATGACAGAAGAGAGAGGAGACAGCTGTGGAAGGATGGAGGACGTAGTTGGAGCAAGAGAGGAATCGAAAGCACACCAGCAGCGGAGGACATCCAGGACGGAAGAGGAAGGTGGAGGACAAAACAGAGTCCTGACGACAAACTTTGAAGTGAGCAATTCATCTGATGTTTTTGTTCCTTTAGCCTTCCCATCAACTGGCCCTAATTTTCATCTTTCGCCCCCTCCTCCCTTCCTCCACTGTGGCTTTATATGCTCCTGGGTAATCCTCCTTGAACATTTTTTTCATTAGAAGTTAAGCAAAAAAACAGCAGATTCAATTCTCTTTCTCTTTCATTTGGAAAGAAATGAGGGTTAATTTAAAAAATGTCTTCTAAATTGTTAAAATATTTGTCATTAGCATTTGATTTACTCTCATGAAAAGTATAATTAAGTTTAACATCACATAAATTAATAATGTGTCATCCTTTGCACCTTTCAGCCTGTGGTCTTTTTTACTTATTTCCTTTTCTTGTTCTTTCTGTCTTTTTCCTCCTTGTTTTCTCCCTTTATTTCCCCCATTTCTTCTTTCTTTGTTCTCCTTGCTGCTACACTCTTTTAATACCCAAATTGAACATCTGGACCTCATGCACACACAAATCTGTGCTGTTCGGTGTCCCTGCAGAGCAGCAGTTTCAGCTGGAGTCACGACTCGCTCATTCATATTCAGAGCCACTCCAAAGCAAAGGCTCTGATGACACCTGGCCAGGAACCCGGGGAGACACTCAGCGCCCGTTTGTTTGCTTTATATGTTTGAGAACATCCCAGAAAACTGAGAGGTCTTACTTTTCGTGTGACACACTAAGCAGCTTTTTCATGTTTATCCTGAAGCGTTATGTCTAAAACAAAGCTACAAACCTGACAGGTGCAGCGTTGTTTAATGTGCCACATCCTCCGTGCAGCACTTTAAAAGCATGTTCTGTTTTATTAAAGAGCTTAAATTTGACCAGCGACTTTCACCAATAGAAACACAAGCAGACAAAATGTTAAGTAGCACATCTGTGTACTCAATGCAAAACATTTGACACTCTCTTGAATCTTGAAAATTACTAACTTCATATAGTGTTATTATTCAAAAGAAAACCTAGAAAATATCTTGATTTTAACACAATATAAACTAACATACAGCTCACTGAAGTTAAAATGTAGAGCAGCATGGTGTGGAATCATATCATCAATGATTTGGTCATTTAAGTTAAATACAACTGTCAATGCTTAACAAAAACAACGTGCTTCATTTAGTCATGCTTACAACTTGAATCTCTTTCCTCAACTCAGCTTTATCTTCAAAGCACTTTATCAGACACATAAAAGTGAACCAAAGTAATTACAGTAAAAACAAAAAATAAAAAACAACAGAGATTAAAAACTGACAACAATCAATGTAAGTTGCCAATGATAAATAATAACAGAGATAGAAGCAAAATTTTAAATAAAACAAAAGGTTAAAAGTCTGGCATCAGAGTACCAGAGAGCACAAAACAACAATCAATGTCAAACAGTTAAGTTTCAACCCTTTTAGATCTGTGCCTATTTTTTAGGCCTTTGCTCAAAAATCGCATTAAAATTGTGGAATAATTACATCTCTGCGCACACAAGGTCTATTTGAATACTTTTGGCTTCACAGTGAAGGGAACACTTGTGGAGTGTACGTGTTATTGGTGAAGAATAGTTTAAGATGGCATATGGTACAAATGAAAAACTATCAAGCTCATCTTAATGACAGCATCCAAACCAGCAGCTGGAAAACTAAAGGCTCTGCCTCCCATTCTGGTCGATTTAATATTCAACTCTAAATTTTTCAGGGCGCCAGTGTAGGGAGGTTCAAACTAGAAAAATATGATCAAACTTTGCTTCTCAGTCCCCTGGTTGCAGACTTCTGGATCAACTGAAGGATGAGGTGAAAAAGCTAAAATGGAAATGCAATTATCTAGCCATGATGATATAAAAGCATAATAAGTATTTCAGTGTCATTTTGAGACTGAACATTTTCACCAATATTCTTTAAATGAAAAGAAGCTGCTCTAAAAGAATCAATAATCTCAATGATAGAAGTTGAGACAATGTAGTCAGATTGGTCTACAGTCCAAAATGCTCCTTAAGAAAGGCTCAAAAACTAAAGTAAATGGAAGGATTAGTACTAAAAAGGTACACAGTTAATGTTTAATGGGTGTGCATTACTGTCTGGAAGCACGTCAGCTTCTTTCCTCATAAGATTAATTTTCTAGGTAAGACATGATGACAGTCAGCCTAAAAACATCAAAGATTTTAAGAGAAATTAAAAGATTTTACTGTGTTTGTATAAACTGTACATGTCTTTTAACTAATTAGTCTGAAAGTGGCAACAGAAAGACTTATATATAAATATATGCACATAAATACACACAAATTCGTGCAAAACCCATCACTACGGCAACCTCCTTCAGCGAGGCTTGCCAGCCGTTTGTTTTAACAAAGGGAAGCTGTGCATACATAATAACCCTAAAGAGCTTCCCAAGAAGAAACTGTACAACAATGGAAATGATCACTTGTACTCTCCATGCCAGTGCAGAATTAATCACACAAATACAGCTGCACAAATCAAAACCAATGTAATTTGTTGAAACAGTCTGTTTCTTGCTCACCAAAAATGAAACATCCAGTCTGAGAGTGAATAATGCCATCAGCCCAGTAAGTCAAACATAAATAACGCATCTGAATTAAGTAGTTTTGCTGCAACAGTGATTGGTCCCAGCTGAAGGAAAGCAAGTGTGTTGTTATACAATATTGTCAAGTTGAACAAGACTTTCTCTAACCCTGTGGTTGAGCTCCACCGATGTGGGTGATCCTGTTACAACACCAATGCAGGATGCACGTGGATGAATCAGGAGAAAGCAAACAAACTGACAGCATCCTAAGTTAACCTCGGCATGGTTTGAACCAGCAAAGAGCTTCTGGCTGAGGGGCTGACTTTCAGAGAGTCACCTTCTTACACTGAATCTGGTTGTGGGCACTTGGAAACAATGCACAACGTTATTCATCACAGCATCAACCTTTAGATGTAAGCTTTAACAACTGGCCAAAGTGGAAAATGAAACATCCAAACAAGCACCAGCAGGGGGATTTTGCAAGGTCAGAGCATTCCGTGTTTCTTATTTAAGGAGGAAAATTCACAAGGAAATTTCAAATTATTGATCCAGACAAAGAAAAAAGGTCACACTTAATTAAATATGTGAAAGAAAAATAATACATGAATAATAGGGTTCTTTAAAGTAGAAAGCAGTAAAGATACAACATAATGTTCACCCCAATATTACAGCTATGGTAGAACCATATAAATAAGACTTGCAATGTCATGAATTTAGAAGCAATTTACATTCAAAGAACAGGTTATCTATCTTGACCCTCGTCCACATTGCAGTGTTACTTCCAACACTCCCACACAACATAAAACAGAATCACAATAAAGACTCCAACATGTCAAATTAATGCACTTCCTGGGTTATAAATTGTTATAAGTCTTTGTCTGCCTTTCAAAACCATGTTCTGTATCACATCAAACCATCAAGTATAATTCAAAATGGTAAAACTGATACATTTACAAAGCCCCAAAACTGTCACAATCCTTTTTTATTACAGATAACATTATGTTTTGGATTAAATAAAAATGTGACAAATGTGATTAAATGTTCAGAAGTAGGAAGACTTTGTTTGTGATGTTACGCTGTGGACTGTCATGCAACAGATCTGAAATTGAATCTGACACAATATTATCCAACAACTATTGACTTTTTTCTATACTGTCAGCCTCAGTTGGTTTTGGCTAGGAACAAAAAATACATGGTTAGGCTCAAATAATCAATATAAGATAACAAGTTTACATCACATTGTGATAAAAAAAAAATGGTTTAGCCTATATTATCATTATGACACTGCTATAGTTTGAACATGTGGACAAACAAAGAGTTTATATTATTTGTTTTTATTTAGATTTTTTTATCATTACTGTAGTTTTTGGAAAAGAGACCTGACAGAGACCAATAAGCAGGTATAGTCAATGGATGGATGGATGGATGGATGGATGGATGGATGGATGGATGGATGGATGGATGGATGGATGGACGGGTGGATGGATGGATGGATGGATGGATGGATGGATGGATGGATGGATGGATGGATGGATGGATGGATGGATGGA
>JBAFTB010000010.1:3935248-3960497 GCA_037177355.1 Melanotaenia trifasciata | reverse complement strand
ATGGATGGATGGATGGATGGATGGATGGATGGATGGATGGATGGATGGATGGATGGATGGATGGATGGATGGAGCTTCTGCATCGTCATAATTCATATTCATGGTGAAACTACGATTTTCAGCTGACTCAGAATCAGAAAGTATTGCTTTGGCAAACAAAAAAAAAAAAACTGCAGTATTACTTGTACCTGATAGTACTTAGTTTTCCGTCAAAACTTCAGAGGGGAAATAATTTAGTTCATCTTTCACTGTGAGCATTTACTCTCAGTATTTGTGTGCTGCTCAAGGTAATGATCCATAGCTCAGCAATGAATAGACTGATGAGGTTTCAGTCAGAATGATTATGAAACTGAAGATAACGTACAGTGTAGAGATTGAAAGTACAGTGTGGCTAAAATTTTAGCTTTCTTTAGTGAGCAGTTACACATCAGTGCTTTCCAGAAATATTCTCCACAAACCTATTTACTCTTTACACTTTACATGACTGACAAACACCTGAAGATTACCTACAAACAAGTCTTATGCAAATAGATGTCGAAAGGAGGATATGAAAGGGAGCTTACCGGGCTTTCAGTGCAGACAAAGTAGACTTGTCAATCCTTTAGAGGAAGCAGGAGAACAAACAGACATACACACATAAACACAAAAAGAAAGATTATTGATTTTTTTTCAAGGCAGCAATTAAATTATTTTCTGTAAGTGCTTCTATTTCACAGTAATGAGGACATAAACAGTGGGATACGTGCACTTAAACCAAGAGGTCAGGAGTGAGATATATGACTTAATCTCCATCTGAGTCCCCGTGGTGCTCCGGTATTTTTAAAACACGGTCATGTGATGGTTTATTATCGACAGTAAATCTCAACCTATTTGATATGGATCCCGTGTGTAATGCACAAGGTGCCATATAAATTTGCATGAGTTACGGATATCATGCCACAACCTTGCTAAGCAGGTCACAAAGGCCAAAAATAAATGCACTAATTTCCAAAGGTGCAGCTAAGCCTGAGGCACAGCTAATGCACAGGTCAGATGAGTGTCAGTATAAAGCAGTGGCAGAGAGTAGAGCGTGCTTCATGCCAGCCGCCTTCATTTAACAAGGTTTGGTTCTCCGCAATCTGCTCAGACTGGTTTGGAGAGGTCTTTGTTTATATGTTTCTATATTCATGCATCATTACACAGTGTTCATACTGTAAACATGGACAATCAGAGCGCTTGTTTGTCACAACTTTGCGGTTCAGTTGCTGTTCAAAGACGTGTTGCAGGTTGAAAATGGTTTTTCTGTTATTTGTGTGCAGAAAGAAAGCACACCCTCTTTCAGCTCAGTTTTCATTTTAACATATCTTGACACGACTAGAAAATTATCTGATCTTTGCAAAGACATAAAACTGGGTAAATACAACATTTCATGACTTGTTCAATCATTTCATTTTTAATATAACCAAAACTAAGACCAAACGCATAAAGTAGACTCGTGCTTTCATAAAAAGTCAAAGAGCAAGTATCAGATATCAAATGCTCCTGACTAATTGATCATCAGCAAGTGTGCACCTCTATAAAAGCAGACATTTTGGCAGCTTGCAGGTCTGGAGCATTCAGGCGTGAGTTAACTGTTGCCCATCAATCTGAGAAGGCTTAAAAGGACATTTCTAAACAATGTCAAGCCTATAATTCTACAGTGAAAAAGATCATCACAGGTGGAAAACACTGAAGACAGCTTCCAACCTTCCCAGGTGTGGACATCACAGCAAGTTCACCCCAAGGTCAGATCATGCAAACCTCTGAGAAACTGCACAAGCAGCCAAGCGCTCCATCTTGTCAGACAAGCTGTGAGGAGAAAGCTTCTTATGTGCTTAACATAAATAAAAGAAACATTTCAAGAAAAATGAAAAACAGATTACAATACGGTATTAAAAACTAATTTATGAAATGAAATGGCACATGAAATGGCACAGGGAAAGAAGCAGGAAAGGAAATTTGTTTTTAACCTGGAATAAAAAATCTATACTTGTGGCTAACCTAACCCCTATTAGAGGTTTGTTCCAGTTTTTTGGGAGCATAACAGCTAAATGATGCTTGATTTTACAAAATGATTTTACAGTGGAGTTGTTCCAGTTGACCTAAAACAACAGATCTGTGTCCGACTTAGATTGTACTCTGTTTACATGTTTAGCTAATATTCTGGATCCAGGTCATTTAGTGACACCATTTAGTAGTACCAGCACTTTAAAATCTATTTTGTTGTGACCTGGAAGCCAGTGTAAACATTTCAAGACTGGCGTGATGTGTTCTCTCCTCTTTGTTAAAACCCTGACAGCAGCATTTTGCTGTTGAATGCTTCTTTTATCCACTTTACTTAACCTCATATGTTTTCCAATTAGGTCAAGGAAAAGATAATAGGAAAAGACAATAAGGGTACCTTTATTTTTCAATGTTCAATAAGAACCAGTGTTCTTTGGACAAATGTGGTCAGAGTTAAAATGTTTTGTCCAAACAGCTCCATGTTTTATGAAAATCAGTACAAACACCTGATACCAGCTGGCATGTAGGGTTGAGATGTGGTGTATTGTTGTTTTGCTGCCACCAGATTTAGGTATCTAGTAATCACTAAAATCCTCTGGATGTTAAAGTTCTTAAGAGTCAAATGTGACATCTACATTTTTGCAACAACAGGACACACTGCAGCCAAGCTACAACAGAATGGCTGAAAAACATTGATTTAAATGCTGTGGTGAGACTTTCAGAGAGCTGTGCATCAAAAAATTGTTGCAAATCTCAATGAACTGAAGCAATGTTAGACTGACATGGTGTCATGTCTTTCTGTACCGCTGAGATTGTATTTAATCTTAAGACCTGGTAAGACCAAGATGATTTTCAATTATGTCCTAATATGTAGAAGTTTAGAACTGAAAGAGGGTTTATTTTCAGTACTTATGTTCCCTCTCTAGGGAAGGTGTTCTGACATTTAGTCTTTAATCTCATTAATTTGGAGACTGAGCCATGTAGAACAGTTTCATAGAGAGGCACATACCCATGTAGCAGATGAACCACATTAACACAGAAACACACAATGGAGGCTATTTTTAAGCACCAGTACAAAACCCAAATGCTTTAAATATAATTTGAATCTAGCATTACTGAAAGACATCACAGACAATGATGTATTACAAGACATCAACAGATGCAAAGACAGCACAAAGACACAAATGTTAAAGACCAAATTGCTACCAAACATTGAAATGTCAGGAAAACAACTGCACACTTGTGTACAGCTTGTACAACAGTTCATTTAGCTACAACTCTTTGAATTGGTTCCTCACATTTCATTTTCTGCTCCGCTGCAGTGACATTAAACTGCTACAATCGTATCTGATCCTGCACCAGCACATATTACATGATCTTTTTCATGTATTGTAATGAAGCTGTTGTTTGTGCTCTCGTAGAAGTTATTTCTAGGCTAGTAAAGATATTAACCGCCCACATTCTGCCTGAATCTCTAGCATATTTTAGACAAAGAAATACCACTTGTGTGAGTTAATTTTTTTTGCAATGATTGTTCCAATGAAGAACAGTTTGCCATGAATGTTTAATATACACGTTATTCTACAAACTACATATTTTCTTTTCTGCTTCTAGGTTTAATTCTCTCTTGGACTGTATTAATGGCTAAAGCTGTAGAGGTCTTTGCTGCAGGCAGGGAAAAAGGTGACTCAAGTAAATGAGACTTTTTCTAAAAAGGGTCTAGATTTTGAGTAATGATAAACTGATTACTATAAATCAAGTGGTTATCTAAGAACAAAGTAAAGCAACATTTGTAAAAGCAAATAGTCAATGATATTTCTTCCTATTATCAATTGTTTACCTATGATCCTACGATGCATGGCTTTAATCAGTGTTGCATTAACTCATATAATACACTGAAAATCACAAGATTTGTCAACCTTTCTTCCGCATTATTGACCAAAATTATAATAAGAATCTGTTTTTATGTTTTATCTGGTAAAATGAAGGTTGAATTAAAATAAGTGTTTGTGTTGAACTAGAGATGGGAGAGGGACATTACTTGTTGCTTTCACTTGCATTTGTACATCTGAGTTTTACCCCAGCAAATGTCACTTTATATTGATTATTTGTTTGTATTCAATTGTCTTTCTGCTCCTGCGGTGGCACTTGGCAGAGGGAAAAGTCAGATTTCAAGCCTTTTGTTTTTATCACTTTGATAGAAAGTCGTCACTAATCTGCCCTCTGACATGTAACGAGATGCTCCTCAGCTCTGCCTGTTGCAGGTTATTGCAGCCTATCAGGAAGGATATGCTGCTTTGGCCCAGCTGGGGAAGGTTAAGTGCTCTGAAGCAGTTCGTCAGTGTTAGAATAACTACCAACAAGGGAGCCTGCACAAAAACACTCCATCCGAGTATGTCAGCGCATTAAGCGCTAAATGGGCTCCCTGGCAGCTTCTGAGGTGCTGTATGATGGGAACACATCTCTGCCAGTAGAGCAAAAAGAACATGACCAGTAAGAGCCGCAGCAACAACACACAGCAAGCAGAGACAAAGCAGCCTGTTGATTGTAATCCTTCCCTCAGTGGAGACAGCACAGGGTGAAACTGTACAGTTACACACAAGCACCCACATGGGTGACAAACAACAGGACAAAGTGTGAAAGGTGTGACACAGAGAAGAAGTCTGAGCCCTCCACCCATCCTTCCTTTTCATGAAACAGTTTACATTTGTGCACCACCCATAACGTTATACACCAGCAAATGTACATTGTAGCAGGCTATAAAACTAAATGCACCATTTAAAATTTACTGCAAAACTTTAGCCATAGCAGTCATGCGTATGCACATGCAAAACAAATCTCTAAGTCACACATAAGCATCTAATGTAAAATCAACGTACCATCCAAATCCACCAAATGAAACACTTCGCTTCCTCCTCAGCATTTTGTCAGTCTGACCTTCTCAGCAGTCTTTTTTGCTCTCAGCCTCCCTCCGTTGGGGAATGTTTGCTCTGCTGTCAGTCTCACCCTCTCTCTATTCTTTGTGCACTTGCACTTTGTCTCTATCTGACCCAATCTCCCTGCCTCCCTCCCTCTGAGTTCTCGTCCTGTTTGCCTTCTCTCCTCCTCTCACTCCTTTTCTTCCACCTGTCTCTCCAGAGCTGTTGTTTTCCACTTGACCATTTGACCAGTCAACTACTTTTCTGAAACACTGCTTGCTCTTTGGTTTCCACAGGCTGTTAAACACACAGAAACACACGCCTGACAGACATACAGGTACACACATGTCAGCCAGGGGGAGGAGTAAGGTGAGGAGGGGCCACAGTCTCCCATCTGACTCTGAGGGTTTGTTTCCCACACAATCAGACAAACACCCACAGGCAGAACTTTTTAATCATCTCCATCATCACAACAACACACTTGTGGTTTTCTCTCCTGCATTCAATCAGGAAACGTTAACACTTCCCCCACTGTCGTCCAGGGTTAATGAGTGACTCTGCATTCACACTCACTCATAAAGATCCTAAAAGCATGAGGTAATATGTTAATACGCTTACAATCAAATCAGCAGCTGGCTTATGTTTCAGAAACAGCCCTGATATTGTATTTTGATGTGAATTGTGTAACCTCAGATGAAAGTTGCACCATCCAGTTTAATTTGTAGGAGTCTGTACTGAAAGGAAAACATATTAGCTGATCAGCAGGAACATAAACTGGTATAAGTATAATATTCTATTTAGGGCAAAAGATGGAGATGAACAGCCGTGTAGTCAGACTGCAGCATATACACAGAAACCACCCACACTGTGGCCAGAGGGAGTGTCCTTCCTCACACCCTTCCTCTTCACCCCAGAGTTGACAGGTCTCACTTTCAGAGAACATTAACACTTTCAGTGTATGACACTGGCAAAAGTGAAATGGATAAAGACAGCGTTGATCCTGCAGATCTTCTGGGATACGCTTTCAGATCTAGTTGTTTGATACTGGGAAATTGATCCATTTATATCTAAACCATATTTTTTGATTATTACATTAAACTGTTATAATGATATGTACCCCTGTACCCTGTGATTATACTGTCACCTCTGCAGCCTTCAAGCAGAATGCACAAGCAGACACATATTTTACTTTTAATATATACCCAGAGTATTTACCCAGTGGCTGCATAAGCTACTCTGCTGTTGTAATACTACATGGTGTCAGCTTTTCTGGTAATTTGATTTAAAATGAGTTGAACTGAAATCTAAATTCAAATTTTATTAGAAGGAAACATTTGAGTGTGTGTGTGTTAGAGTGTGTGGCTATGAAACAGTGTCTCAGCTTCGAGCCTTTAGAAGAGTTTATTTATTTTTTGTCCCCAAATGTCAGAGGCATGTGCTGCTATCTATTTCTAGTCCTGTAGCCTTCAGATATTAAAACAAAATAGTTTGGTTTGACTTTTTCTTTTCTCTTAGAGAGCTATATAAAATTCTAACGTTAGGAAGAGGCCATCATGGTTTGTATTCTAATCATTAAGCAGGAGCAGCAGAGGAAGGTTAAGCTGGTTGATGAAGGTGGAATGCATGCATGCATTTCGCTCATACTTAATGACTAAGAGCCTCAACGCTGTTGTTGATGTTCATGAGATTTTATGATAAAAATATATGTATTTTGACCGTTTTTGTTTGTTTGTTTTGGCTATGGCAGTGGAAAATTACAATATCTAGTTGCCCAAACTCAGCTCAGACAAGTAAAGACAAGATACAAACTCAAACAGGTGCACCAACGCAGAGGCATCTAAACCATTCCACAAAGCTGGTTAACAATCTGTGTGGCTACAACTGAAGTGATATAATGATCCTGACTCCTGAATGGAGAATGTGAGTGTGTGTCAAGATTACATTTTGGGAGGTGAGACCCATCTTGTGAGGAATGCTGATTGCCTGCACCTTGAACTCTTGGTACCTGGTTAACTTTGGTTGAGTTGGTTGTCAAATTTGATGGCAAAGCAGAGAGATAGAGATGGAAGAAGAGGGATTAAACAGAGAGAGAAGCCGCACACTGTCAGTTAAGTGATTAACTGATTCCTGCAATGAGTAAAGTAAACCAATTATAGCACTTTCAGACCCATTCAGCTGTGTGCTCAGCTTATGGTTTGGTATCAGTCACCATTTTGTTAATAAAGACTTTATTTTATTTTCCATGATTGTTTCATCTTGAGCAGAAAGTAACTAAGACATGATTGTAGAGACATAAAAACCTGAAGGTTTTCAGAGTCCCTGCTAGTGCAAGACAGCCGCGATGCAAGTGAGAATCTCACAACACATCACATAAATAAACTCAACTTCCCAAAATACAACATGACCTGACGTCAACTTAACATCCTTTACTTTATTGCTGTTAGCGTGCTTACCAGCTAATACCTTTGTACATAGAAATGCAAAGGGGATCCAGTGTAGAGTTGAGTCTACCTTTAGTCCAACATAACAGGAAGGTCAAATATTGCTTTGAAAGTATATTTTCCTTATTTAAATCTCTTTACAATCATGTTGAGGGACAGGTAGAAAATGAATGAAACAGTAAACGCAGCAAAAGGCTTTTGGTAAGCAACCATTAGAGAGTAGGATGCCCAGGAGACGTGCAAGCCAGGGTTTGTTTTTAGCTAACATAGGCCAGTGCCTCTCTTGCATGCTAGTTATTCCATTATGCAAACTGGAGTTCTGCCCCCAGGCCTCAGCAAGCTAAGATCAGATAGATTAAGTAGATCATCATGCAGAATGTCTGATTATATGATTTTTACACATTAACTATATCTGGTGGTTCCTCACCAGTTTGTATTACTTTAACATATCTATCACTTTCCATTCGAGCTCTTACTAAAATAGCTTTTGTTCTGTTTTTTAAAGCAGTTTTAATATGCTACCATTCTCTATTCAGTTTGCCAGAGAAGAAATCATGAACAACCACAGTCATGGAAACAGAGCAGGTCACAGAAACTTGAAGACAATATGGCAGAAAAATCTAAGCTTTGAAAACTTTGATAAGCTCCAGGTTTGGCTTTTCCTCATGAAAAGCATGAAAGTCATCTGTGAAATGGCGCAGCAGCGCATCTCTCACTCAGTTCATAGCATCACGTGCAAACTACGCGTGCATGATATGTGTGAGAATACATAGAGGCGTTGGAGTAACACCACAAACCTCCTTAAACATCTGAAAGTTAACCATAACACAGCATATAATTAAATTATGATGAGGAAGAGGAGGAGAATAGAGGGACAGGTGCTGCACGGGCGAGGCACGTCACTCTTGAAGTCTTTTGATGCTGCAGGCAGGTAGTAACCACTATTCAGAGGAAGAAAATGTGGAGCTGTGGAGCACTGGTGCTAAATTTTGGGAAAGTGATTTTCAACAACAAGCATTCCCCTCATTCTAAAGATTTTTGCATCCTGTTTTGTTATGTAGAGTATTAAATATGGTTATGAAATAAGAAAATGCTGCAATAAATATTTCAGATCAGATCAGAAAGTTGAGCTTGGAGTGACGTGTGTCCCTGAGATCAGCTTACATCAATTCAACAGGTCCAGATTCAGTTGGTAAGGATGCTGCAGAGCCTGGGGGTCATTAAATATTCAGTAAAATAGCCACCGTGGGGTTTAATTGGATTAAATATTAGACTGATTGTTAACTAAATATTTTAATATGTAGGTGTTGACAAACAAATATTGTGGTATGCATATATTTTTTTAGGCATTTTACGGATAATTTCAGTTTGATGAAAAATGTATTCTAGGAAAGTGTAACTACCACTTCTTTTTCCTATGAAAATGATTTTTCAAACACATCAAAGTATCTGTATTGGATCGCCGATACTGGCTTGTATTATACTTGGCATTGGATTGGAAAGAAAATCAGTGGTATCGCATCACTACTGGCTGCAGAACGCAGAAAGGGGCGGTGTTAGATATTGGGCGGGGTTTTAAGTCTGACTCCACCCTCAAACCATTTTGATTGGATTGTTCTTCTCTTTCCTTCCTCATCTACGTTTGAGCAGCAGCACCGGTTGTAAAGAGAGAGGAATCATGGAAAATGAATCAAAACGAGCTAAAGTAATATAAATATGCGTAACGTGGACTTTCTTTGTCTCTTTCTTTGAAAGTGTAAAACAATGTTTCTCCTGTAATCTTTGCTGCACGGAGCCTGACTTTACATGTTTGCAGCATGAACACAATGTCATGCTGCCAACAGGTTTTATATTATCCATGTCGGTATTAATTTGTTGTGCTGTTAAGTTGTGCTGCTAGCTGGCTTCAGCCACATAAACTTCATATATTCACACAATTTCTCTCTAGTTCTTATATAAATGGTATTTTTCTGTCCTATTCTATGTTTCTCTGTAGACACCAAGCGTTGTCTGTACCATTTATAGCTATTGATCCTTATAATTTATCTGCTTCCTTTTAAGAGTGGAAGGACAGGAAGCTATCTGCTCTCTGATTGGACAGTTTCATTAGTCACCATCCAATCAGATAGAAATAAAAAGACAAAAATTCGCAACTTCAGAGTCTTGCAACCAGTGTTGTGCTTCGCATCTGTTTGCAAAAGAACTTCTAATTTTTTTCCACAAAATACAAATCTTTATTATAACCATGCAAATCCTTTTCTGCACATTTGCTAACTTGAATAATTCAGGCAGATTTTTTTTTTCTTTTTGCAAGATGACAAAACTTGATTTACAAAGACAAACTCTGAAATTATTTGCAAACATTCATTTATAGCTGCAAAATCTTTATGACCTTATATTGCGCCCATAATGCTCCACTGACATACTTTCCGTGCATGCACATGCACATACACAGGTGTGTGTATCTACACCTTTCCAGCTCAGCTGAGTGTGGGCCAGACTCTCCCTCTAGTGGTTTAGAGATGACAGTGTTCACTTAAGTCAGTCTAAAAGAAATCATGAAAGTTAAAAAGGAATAAAAAAACACTGCAGACCTCAAAATGTGAAATATCTTGTATGTCAAAATGTTTCAAAAATAGGAATTTTAGAAAAACATTTAAACAAATCAACTTTGCATTATTCTAAAGTTCTTAATGTAGATGAATATCAGGTAATATTTTGAATTGGGCCCTGTGACTTGCGACCTGTTCAGGGTGTACATCATGTGTACATCATAGTGAGTTAGACAGCAGTTCTTTGGCTCTTTATTGGACTATTTGCAATCAGATTTAAAACAAAGAGTAAGAGAGTCATTTTATAATTGTTTGCTTACATATGTGTTCTACATGAGTACAGATGTACCATAGTGTTAAAAATGTGATTGATCAATGCAAATGTGAAACATGTGATCACACCAAAACCATCACTACATTTCCTGTTACCACAAATGACAGTAAGTGGGCTGGGTGATATAATCTAACATCAACTATTTGGAAGGTGTCATCGGGTCAAGGTGTCATCTCTTGAAGCAGCTGCATTGTTGTCAGGCTGTTAGACGTAAATACTGAAGCCAGCCCTGCTCTGTTATGAGCATCTTTGCTAGAAGCAAATGAGGTTTGATTTTCATACACTTGGAAAAGCACAACAAACTGTTGTCATGTAATTGCAGTTTTGTTTTGTAGTTACATGACGCCCTGTCAGCGTTGGGTGCATTCTGCTTAATGGGCCACGGTTTTATTTGTTCAGAAAATGATGTGATCACTGTCAGATGTCACAACAATATTTTAGCACATGTAAATGCTTGTTGCCCAATGCATCTCTGTTGATGCGTTGCAAATGAAACGTCTTTGACTTTGGAAAGCAATGAAGTGTCAGGAGGTGGAATAAGAGAAGGGGGTATTTTTGTACTTGCACGGGTGTGTGTACGTAGGTGGCAGAGAAAAGTGTGAAAAATATGAGCCAAAAAATATACAATGAGACAAAATACAGCTTCAGAAAAACACATTGATTTGATGTTGTTATCACAGCCCTTCAGGTGCCAGATTGTATGCAAATGTGCAGTGAACAAATTTTACATATTTTGAACTCCGTAAAAGTAAAAAGCATTGCAAGCTGCTTGTGTTGAATTGGATTGTACCATCTACACATCTACAGTAAGTTTGTTATATAATCACCAACTTGCAAGATAATTTGTGATAATAATCCCTTAAATCCACATTAATCCTGTAAAATGATCCAGACAAAAGGTGCAGTTCACTCAACTACTAAAATCCCATTTTTGTTTTATTAAAGATCAGTAATGTGAAATTGAAATATTTTAAAATTACGGTATAATTAGTACAAAGTTATGTTTGATGTGTGATTTACTAATTCATTTCTATAAAAGAATCAAATAAATCTCTACTGTACTGTATCTGTGCAAACATTCTGTATTAAATGTGATTTATTTGTTCTCAACAACAGGCTAGAATTTAAGTTTCTAATAATAAATAATAAATAAAAAAATCATGACTCTCTATGGAAGTAAATGTTTTGGCACTTTGTTGTCTGGACCATCCAGGTGGAAAGGAGGAAAGACATCAGCAACAATCATCTTAGAGAAGGAATTGTTGCGCCTTGTCTGAGGTTGTTTCCAAACTATTTGTACAGGGAGTAATATTAGTCACAAGTGGGAAATATTCAAGACAATTACAAATTTTCACAGGAACAAATGCAAAGTCCAAGTCAGATCTTTTTCTGCTCAGATAAATTATAAAGAACCAAGAGCTACATCTTAGACTCTACTACTTTACTAAAAGGGGTGATGTGCAACAGGGCAATGATCCCAAACACAGCAGCAAATCTATCACAGGACTGTTGAAGAATAACACGATCAAGACACTGCAATGACCCAGTCATGGTTCAGCCTGTGACCTGACTGAAATGCTGTGGTGGGACTGGAACTGGTTTGCTTCAGGTGGAGCAGCTGACTGGACGATGCAGAGAGAACAATCTGATTATTAACACATCAAAGACCAAGGAGCTAATCATTGACTTAGGGGGAAAAAAACAGACATTCCACCACTATTTGTCAGCAGGGACTGTGTGGAGGACTTCCACTTTTTGGGAGTCCATATTGAGGAGGACCTGACCTGGACTGTGAAACCCGAGCTACTGAAGAAGGCTCAGCAGAGACTGCACTTCCTGAGGATGCTCAGGAAGAATAACATCACTCAGAGGCCCTGGTGTCCTTCTACAGGTGCACTACGGAGAGCATCTTGGTGTACTGCATGTGTGTGTGTTACACCAGCTGCACGGTGGCTCAGATGACATCACTGCAAAGGGTTAAAAACATGGCCCATAAGATCATGGGCTGCCCTCTCCTCACAATGAAAGAACTGCACTGTTCCCACTGCCTCTGGAAGGCCGGTAGACTTCTCCAGGACTCCTCTTACCCCGGTCACCACACGTTTGATCTGTTACCGTCAGGCAGGCGGTACAGATCAATCACTGCAAGGACAAACCGGTTCAGGGACACCTTTTACCCGACAGCAGTAAGAACCCTGAACAAAGGGTTAACGAGTACTTGCAATTCCAACTCATGTTTTTGAATTAGTAAGCTACCTCAGGTTTTATGTCCTTTTTATTGCACTAAACACCTGTGCCTTAATTAAAATAATGGGGCGTTATATCTAAATTATATTATATATTATATGTTATATATTATATTATATGCTGTCTGTTATATATTTTAAATTATACATTATACTCTGGCAGCTATTACTTACTTATTTTATCTCATATTATCTGAACGTGTTGAAGCTACTTGTAGCATGTTGTATTTTGTTTATTGCAATTATTTTATTTCATTCTATTTATTATTCTGTTTTGCACTGACTGGAGGACTTAGTAATTTTGTTCCACTTTTTGTTGCAATGACAATAAAGTTCTTTTCTATTCTATTCTATTCTATTCTATTCTATTCTATTCTATTCTATTCTATTCTATTCTATTCTATTCTATTCTTAAAAGAGCCATCTGGAACTGAAGCAGTATTGTAAAAGAACAAAGAGGGGACCAAAATTTCTTTTTGTGAAAGGTATGATATTATTATCCAACAACCATGACGTCTAAATATTGTTGCTGAAGGTGTTTAGCAGGATAGTGAACCATTGGCTGTACTAGTTTGTCACACAGTGCTTTTGCATTTTGGCTTATACAGTATGTTAGTACATAAATAATGAAACGTGCAATATGTGATGTGTTCTTTAAATGAGGTTTTATTTACCTGATTTTATTCTTCCTTAAATACTTTATGTGAAATGAATGTCCTTGGCTTGTCATCAACCCCATTTTTCTACCGTCTCAACTCTCTATTTCCTTTGAATCAAATTTTGTCTTAGCTACTGATCTCTTCCTCAATAACATTTTATCATTTCGGGCCATGAGACTGCAGGAGAGATGTGATGTTGCCGTCTTTATTACTTTGGTTTCCTCCTAACTGCCTCTCCAGTCTTTCGACTCTTTTGCCACCATGTAATAAGGCCTTAAACCATTAGATGGATTCCCAGAGGGTGACATCTGCCCATAAAGACGTGGAGACCTTTCTCTTTTCCTTCATTTATTTCCCCCTCCACTCCCTTCTGTGTTTCTAATAGGTTACTCATTCATGTGAGGTTTTCCAGGAGGGATGCTGAAATAGAGACAGAGCTGATGTTCAGATTTAATGGCTCCTGTCTCATCAACATCCATCACCATCAATTATAGCAGTGACAGGGATGCACAAAAGCAGCACAGAGGGAGAAACCCCATGACTGAATCCCTACAGCACAATATTTCCATAAGTATCTTGGCATTTCATGTCACATTATTTTCACAAATGAGGGATGTAATGCTAATATTTTAAGACAGGTTGGCATACACAGTAAGTGTACTGGTTGCTCAGAAATAAAGAAATCCTCTAATTAATTTTTATCCAAAACGTTGTTGTACTACTCTTACAACTTTATATTTTAATCCAAACCTTGTCATAGAGTATTTCTGCAGGATTTCTAGCCAACAATTAAATAAACACCTTTATCAGATTAGATAAATGCGTGTTTAATTTAAAAATGTTCTAAATGTAATTATATGAATAATAATAATAATAATAATACATTTTATCTCAACTGAGGTGTCCATCATCAAAATGAGTCAAAAAGTTTTGTGTGCACATAATAAAATAACATAGTGATAAATCAGTTTAATATAATTAGTTTTCCAGTTTAGTTCCTGAGGCTAAATGGCAAATAAAGTGCCAAGTGTCCAAATTTGGTGTTTACAAACCTGCGTTAAAAGATGTTTAAACTGCTCAGATGACATTTTTAGCATCTATTTTTACACGGTTAAACATCAGATATTACTTCTCTAATAATAGAAATAATTAAACTGCTATTCTGGGATTGAAAGGTGATTTTCACTCTTTTTTTTTACTGTGTAACACCTGAATTTACCCTCACACATTAACTTCTTTCTTGATCCTTGACACTTTTATTGAAGTCTCATGTGTCTTAGCTTTGTTTTAAAAGATCAAGACTTGGCATACAGGACTTGTAGTGGTGAAGATACTCTACTATTTATTTTGGGTAAGTCGGGGAAGAGGCAGAAAATATAGACCTCTGATTTGTGGCAAACTAGATATCTGAAAAGTAATTTTAAGGTGTGGACAAATGAAATTTTTTCAGACATTAAACATTTTTAATGAGGTAAATTTCTTAAAGGTTTGCGTGTTACATCTGCAACCATGACTAAGATAGCTGTGACTAATAAAAGAGCGTTGTACTAAAATTTCAAAGAGAATCGACCTATGAGCACAGATGGATTATTATGTTCAACAAGACAAAGCTATCATCATGTAATAAACGAGTGCTTCATCAGGAACTCTGTTAACCCCAAGAATAGAAACTATTAATCTTTTGAACTCAAAGAAAAGTGCACAACAGTATTTTTATATGCATTGTTTTCATGTGCTGCTTTCATTTCCTCCTAAACTCATATCTTTTGTCTTCTTTCATAATCCTCAGTTTCTGTTCTCTAAACCTTTGCTTACATTCTATTTTTATTATTCTATTTTTCCACCTATAGCTCTTCTCTCTGTTGGTGGATTTTAATGAAAGTGACAGCGAGCCCACCCATACACCCACTCTCTCAGATCACCCACTCACACACACACACAGACACACACACAGACAGATGAAAGTACATATTTATAAACACAATGATAGACAACCACAGTAAAGCATAAAGTCATGCACAAAAGTGCCCAAGAATGCAGTCACTCATGCTGATGTGTGCATTTTCGTACATCAAATGAAGCTGTGGCCTTTACACACACACACACATACACAACCTGCACAGGCAACATTGATCAGAGTCAAACATCCAGCTAATTTACACACTTCCCCTTCACTGCAGCTCTGGTGAGCTATAGAGAGCAACACACACAAACTCCCATAAACACTATGAGAATCACCCACAGCGGGGGAAGCGTAAACACACAGCCCGAGGTAAAATAGTTTAATCAGGTGTACCCTGAGAACAGGGCAATTTCCTCACAGCACTTCATTTTCTGCTTAATGGGAACACACAAATACAAACATGCCGCAGCGATTTAAAACAAATCCCCTCTGCAGCTGGTGACTCATTTGTCACTGTACCAGAGTTTGCATTGATTTCATCACAAAAGTTGATGAGAGAATAGGGATGGAAACTCTTCTAGGCTCAGATTCTATAATAAAGGCTGATGAAGATGGAAAATTATGGAGACAGATGATGGAGGAAAAAAAGAAATGGTTGGAAAGTGATCTACATGAAGGATGAGAACAGCACATTCAGAGAATTGAGCTTTAATGGCAAATAAACACACAGGTGCAAGAGGGAGATAAGAAGGTGGCAAGGTGAGGGAACTGAGAAGTGGAAGTTGGATAATGACAAGCAGAGGAAAGAAGACAAGAGTGACAGTTCAAAGTAATCAAATAAAAAAAAACACCTTGTTTTCCCAAAACATCGGCACAAAAAGTCACCGCAAGAATGAATGTTTGGACATTACTTACATTCTTAAATCTGTTTACATGCTTACATTTTTAGATGCCACAAATCCTGAATTCACTCGACCTGTGCGGCACAGATTAGCCAACGTCTATTTTGAGCAGGAATCAGCAGCAGATAGTACACGCTGCTGTCGACAGGATGAGATGTCCACACAGGTCTGCAAAACAGTCATTTGTCGGTCCTTTCAGTCTGAAAATGCTGCGTCAAGAGTCTTTTTCTACCTTTTTGGATGATGTGGCGTTTCAGATGCTTTAAAAGCTAAATTAAAACTCCAAAAGTCAGCAATCACAGACCAGAATGCTGTACTTACAGACTCCCAACCTTAGCTCAAGACATCCTTAATTTAGAATGACACAGATATGTTAACAAGTTGTCTTTATGGTAAATGAAAAGGTAAAACGTTGTGTTCCTCTCAACCCAGCTCTGTCTCTCTGAAACTCAATTGCTTAAACAGTAAATGTGTTTTCAGGTAATCTTTCTGTGCTCCTCCCAAAAATGCATGCATCCAGGTAGATACGGCCTGTGATCAAGTTCAAATACAACCGCTAGTGAATGTGGGAGTGACTGCATGTGAAAGGTAAAAAGAAGATGATATAAAAGTTGTCTTGAGCTATAACCCTAATCAAATGATGCAACAGACCAAAGGCAACCACGATGTATGGTTGCATTTTAGTCATATTACAGTGATGCTTGCAACCTCAAATTACAGAGGGTATAGCTTCCTTTTCATGCGACTGTATATGTGTTGATGTGTTTTTGAAATTATTTTTCTAAAAGTGACAGAGATGAGCGTGTTATTGTAATACTTCACTAAGATTTTCAGTCAAGGTTTATTATTTTCATTTGTTGTTTGAGAACACTAATAAAAGAGATGAAAAGACAACAAAAGGATAAATAAAAATACCATCAGCTCTAATGAATACAATTAGCTCTTCTTTCAGCAGATGTCTTGAAAGATGTTCAGTGTCAGATATTATGAGACTAGCAGCTATTTTCTTCAGGATAAACATATTTGTGACTCAAACAGCATCTTTATGAGTTTCTCCCTTGCCACTACATATGGGAGGGATTATGTTTCTTCAGGGGGACTTTAGCCTGCACACAAAAACACACCCACCCTCTGCTGCACATTACCATGAATGAGCACACACTACAGCCGGAAAATTTGTGTATCACCTTAAAACAGTGACATTGTACATATTTTTATAACATCTTTTTAGTATAATAACAAACATTCTGGCTCCAGTGTTTGAATGTTATTGTGTCTTTTGCCTGATTTGGGATTTTCTCCATTGGCATTGATGTATTGCTTGGGATTGATTTATTAAAACAAAAAAAATAATAAACACACACGCAGACACACTCACACACACACACATGAAGAAACACTGCTCCAATCCACCCACTCACATATAACCAAAGCTGTAACATGGTGCCCTCACTCACAATCCTTCAACACACACCTTCATAGAGATTAACACAACATGGTGTCATAAACCATCAAGGAATGTAGCACCATAATAAGACATTGCAGCACTGTTGCAGCACAACAGGCATGAAAATTTGCATGACACCAGGCTTCGAAAGGCTCTTTGCCAGAATGCATACATACATGCTTATGCACACACATGCTTCCTCTACACACAACACATAGAAATAATCAACCAGGCAGCAAATTTTCCTCTTAAGTTAAAAAAAACAAAAAAACATAAGAGGCAAGAAAAAAAAACTGGAAGAAGAATTTCACTACTCTGAGAGTATGCCGATAAAACATGTCACAGATAACCTCCAACTGACAAACGCTGTCCACTACAACTGGGAGAGTTGTCACACAAATCTTCAAATACACACATGCATGCTTCCCATCAGTCACTTGGCTTTCCAGTTAGCTGTTGTCAGCAGCCAACAACAGCAGCTGTAACATCTCTGCTGTGTTTCTGCTCCAGAGGGAACAAGTGTGAAAGCCTTACCTCGACTCCCCTGCAGATCCTTTAGAAGCTGGGGTGAACATCTCGCAGTCAGTGAATGGTGCAGCATCAGCAGCAGACGAGCAGTTAGAGGGACAGAGCGTGAGTGTTTTGTGTGTATGTGTAAGAGGCTGAGAAAGAGAGAGGGTAAGGGGAGCGGCAGCGCATATAGGGGGAGGGTACAGCACTGAAGAGAAGGGCAGAATTATGAGATGAGAAGCGGTGAAAAAATGTGTATGTGTGGAAGAATGGGAGGCAGTGTTACCATGGAGAAGGCTACACCTAAACTCCTTTAAAGCTTTTAAAGACCAGATATAGAGAAATGCATGAGAAAGACAGGCTACAAAAGAAAGGGTTTGGTTTTTGGTAGAGGAAAATAAGGACACGTGTAGAGAGCAAAGTAGAGAGTTGCTATGAAAGGAAATTAATGAGGGTGAAGAGGGAAGGAAAGGTCAGGGCACTAAAAAAGTTAAAACACCATGACCTGAGCCGAGGCAAGCATTTGACTTGTTATTAGTGGCAGCATCAGCAACACTACATAATCTTTAGCACATATACCTTGATTTTACTTGCCGCTAACAAGTAAAAAATCTACATAGATTTGCAAAAGTTGTAAGCTGTAGTCATGAGAAAAAACCCTCAGCAAGCATGAATTAAAAAGAAATTAAAATGGCTGCTAGCAGGAAGGATCTGTACCTGTGTCTTGCAGCATACTTGAAGAAGCCTCTGACTGAACACACTATGTTGTTGCTTTACAGTGTTGTGTAGAGGGTGTTAGGAATTCTCCAATGTAAAAAACTTTTTAGTAAGGCAAGCACCAGCGCTATCTCAGCTAGGTTTGCTATTGCAACATAAACAAGGGAAAGATCTGAGCATATTTGTGATATTAAACTTAATAGATGACAGCACATAATCTGAAATCACAAACCAAAGTCTCAGTAGTTTTTCCATTAGCCAGTAAAAGTTAATAAAAGTTTTATTACCCAAACACTGTTTGCTTGTGGATGGTGGGTGTAATCGGACTAATCTGCATTTATCCAAATACCTGAGTGCAATATTGAAAGAATAAATTCTGATTGAATAAATCAAAATTTCTGACTTTAATTTCTTAGAGCCACTAAAAACAAGCAATTGTGTTTAATGTTGAAAAATAATGCTGCGGGGGTGCACTTTGTTTTCAAAACGAGTGAAGAAGGGTGAGAATGGCCAGCATGGAGAACAGCAGCATACACAACTTTCAACACCAGAGACACCTGAGAGACCAGACTTCAAGTTAGAAATCTACTCTTCCACACTTTATTTACCTTTTCAAAAAATTATGTGTCATTCACAAATGAGCATGATCAGGGAGACATCTAAAACCTGCTGGACTGGGGCCCTCGAGGACCAGAGCTGGACACTCCTGGGCTAGATGTTTGGTCGTTTATTTAAAGGCTTAATTTAAATGTTAAACAATAATTAGTTTTTTGTAACACAGCAAAAGCATAAACATAAGGCTGTCATAAAAGCACTGAATAAAAGTAATTCTCACAAAAAACACAAACCATTAATTGCTAAATTAGACTACAATAAAACCTCAGAGTGATAATAAATAAATAACCGTTTAAGAGCCATGAGAGCTCAGTTATGTCTTTATATAATTCTTCCCAACATTAAAAAAAAATCTAATTAAATGAATAATTTATATTACATGCATACTATAGCCTTAAAATCTTATGCTTGACTAACACATGGCAGAGTTATTAATCTTGTTTCTACCTACTAGCAATTCATTAATATATCATATTTCAATGTTACCAGGGTCTGTAACTTTAATTTAATAATTTAAAAAAATTTTTTTCCACTTTTTTTCTAACCTTGTTTTTGTTACCAACACACCATTTTATTATGTAGTGTCAGTATCCAGTAACTTTTAGTCTTTATCAGGCTGTGGTTTATTTTAAATT
This sequence comes from Melanotaenia trifasciata, assembly GCA_037177355.1. NCBI lineage: Eukaryota > Metazoa > Chordata > Actinopteri > Atheriniformes > Melanotaeniidae > Melanotaenia > Melanotaenia trifasciata. The sequence goes on along the minus strand of JBAFTB010000010.1, from coordinate 3,940,596 downwards.
GCCTGTCATCCCTACTTCCCGTTTAGATTCCCATCTCTGTGATTTCCTCCCTGCCTAATTGTCCTCATCTGCGTCCGATTGTCTCGCTTCCCTCCCAGCTATTTAAGTTGCTTGTGTGCCAGATCATCCTGTTCGTTTGTCATCGGTCCAGTGTTTGTCAGTTCCTCGACTTTGAGTTTGGAAATCTGAAATCAGAATCTTCTTCTAAATAAAAACTGTTTTTCCCCAGTTCAGCATGTAGCTCTGCACTCCTTGAGTCCAACCTGTCTGAGCCTGATAGTCTTGGTTAGTTTTTCTAAGTTAAAAACTTAAAGCTGCATCGTCCTCGGCAGTGGATTTAACACTGTATTTTAATTTGTCCTTCACCTTTATATTACTGGTGAAACTTAAAAAATATGTCAATTTAGAGTACCAGTCAAAAGTTTAGACATGCTAACCCATTAAATCTAACGGGAAAACCTTTTGACTGCTGGTGTGTTTTATTTCCTGGCATTCAAATTAAGATGCTTTGGCAAATAATTAATGCAAATTAAGAATGTTAACCTAAAGAAATACCTAAAATTTTACATGATAAAATAGTCATCAAAACATTATTTCTAGTTTTTCATTGAATATAAGATTGTTTTGTTAGAAACGGTTAAGTTGAATAAAACCTACTCTCACCCCGGAGGAGTAAGCTAAAAGGGATTATACTAAAGGTCAGTGATTCTAATATCAGACAAACAACAAGCTCACACCATGGGATAATGGGTATCAGATATTCAATACGGCAGATCCCCCTGAAGTACAAAAGCTACCAACTCGACATGCACATACAAACGCATACACACAGTAAGGCATGTGACTGATGTGAAGCTCAGAGGCCAGAGTTTTCCACTCATGGTTTTCAACAGAATGAAACATCAGCCTCTTCAAACTAATTCTTATTGATCTGGCTTTCTGCCTGCAGCTCTAACGACACACACGGACAAACCCAAACCCAACTGAGAGCAGAAGGCGGGCAACGTGGGGGTGTGGAGGGTGGGGATTGCAGGTTTAATTAAATCTTTCCTCTCTAATGAATAGACTGAAGAAGACATGAGTAAGCCCACAGGTGCACGCTCATGCAGAGATGTTGTCCCTGTGCCCCACCCACACATCCACCGTCGCCCACAGATCAATACACACTTTCTTCGTCGCTCTTTTTTATCTATTTTGAGGAGGCCTCTTGTTTTCTTCTGATCTCCAGGCAGTTTAATGCCTGGGTATCCTTTCTTTGTCAGCTCTAATTGGTCCTGGTGGTTGGTGTTGCCTTGGAAACCAGTTTAGAAAGTCCTGGTTGGAGGTTCTGATAAGATTAGCTGTAATGACCTGCAACCAACACTAAAAATTTCATGCAAACAGAAGGAAGTTAACACACCAAAAACAGCAAAGCGAATGACAGTTTTCTGTTTTATGTCAGTCACACATATGAATGCCAGCATTGTGTGAAAGGATGACTGAAATCAAAATCATCTATTGCTTGTGAACATAAGAGAAGACTTTGTAAAAGCTAAACTAGAGGAGTCTTGGCAGGCGTTGCTTTGTGACAGCGGGTAACAGTGTTGCATGCCGTCTGCCATAGTAATAAATCCCTCCATGGACCTAAATCTGTCTCACTAACAAGTGACGTGTCAGCGTGTGGGTCAGGATGAGTTGATGGTGACTGCAAGAGCCTATGTGTCCAATTATATGCAGGAACCTTTTCAGTCAGTCATGAAATTTCCTCGACTTAATGACTAGATATAAATATATATCATGTACCACAGATAATGTATAACAGATATATATGCTGGTGACAAATGACTGATGTGCTTTAAATGAAAGAACAGCATCTTTTTTCTTTTTTTTTCTTTTTTTTTTGTTTTGAGAAGTGCATCTTTTCTTGTCCTGACTTGCAAAACAAATAAATGTTTTTGTGACAGACACACATCATAAATGTTCCCATCACCAATCTAATATTTTACAAAATATTGGAATTGTTCACCTTTGGGCCTACTGATATAGCAATATTTTCTTCAAGGGTGGCTTGTAAACAACATGAAGGCAGGGCTCTGAAGCTCCACAGCAATTGAGTTTAAAACCCTAAATTAAATCTGTCACACTGGATGCATTTGTCCATTTTCTCATGCAGGAAAAAAACAACGCAAAAATTATGATATTGCTTCAAAAAAGAAGACAAAAACACCACAAATGTTGACAACATGGCCATTTACATCCCTTAAAGAGCAATGCTGCATAGATGCATTGTGTTGTTTGTTTTTCACCTTGAGATACAGAGTCTTTCTCTCTGAAAATACAACCAAAATCAATAAATAGGGGTCTGTAACTTATTTGGATGGTGTTATTGAGATATAGCAGTTATGATTTATTTATTTTATCATAGTCTGTAAACAGGCTTAAAATTTGAAGTCACAGTTTAAGACCCAAACCGTGTGACAAATGACAGAAAAATAGATGAATAACAGCAGCTTTATTAGGAATTTGACTGTATATTATACAGAATATGTAAAAATGTGGAGAAAGAAAGAAGTAAACAATTGAAGTTCTGGTACAGCAGAATACAGGTGTCATGATGCTCTACAGTCATACAGCACGACATGAGTGCTACACTAACTGTTTAACAACCAACGGATCATCTGCAAATGATGATCAATACTAATATCATCTCATTTTCAGATGACAGAAAAACTGTTGTTACAGCTAATTTACAGCTGGACACTTAAAAATGTGCTGCACCTGCAGGGAATTTAAGAGCGATATAAGTTTTTTATGTGTATTTTTTAAGGGTGGGCAAGCATCATTTAGAATTGTCAAGTTGTGTGTTGATATTCTATTAAATGAGTTTAGTTTGTATTGCATTATCTACATGGAGTCTAAAGACACTGAAGCCAATGTTTGTTCAGTTTGGGATTTCAGACAGTAAGCACCTGTAGTGATGCAGAAAATCTAATGAAGTATATTTTATTCCTTCAAGGAAAACTAGGCCAATGCTTAATAAGGAACTCCATAGAGTATTGTATCGATAATAGCATTGGTATCAATAAAATCATCCCCAATCAATCAAGATCTTTCTGCTTCCATGATTACATGCCATTAAGCCTGCTTATTATTTTTTAAAAAATGTGTTGATCTCACATTTAATTTATTAGTTTATTTGATATTTTTGTACAATTATAAAATAATGTATAAAATATGACATTAAGATTTTAGAATGAAGCAATAAAACTTAGAACAACCTAATTTGTATTTAGGCTAAAGAATTCTGTCTGTATTGTGTTGTACTGTGTTGTTTACTGCTGTAGATTCTGCTGCGATGACTTTCTGTTGGCAAAAGCCGACTCCAGGAGGCTCGGTTGCGTCTGCCAAGCTGAGCAGACTGCGGCGGCTGCCCATCTGATGACTTCCACTGTTCACTGAAAAACAAGAAGTAAAAAGGGATTAAGACGCAATCAGCATATTTCATCAGCAGAACTGTACCATCTGCTAGGACAAGAATTTGAGAAACATGTTTTTCTTACAGTTTTATTGGACATTGGTCAATTGCAAAAAGCACCATTATGTTAAATACTCAAGCAAGAATCAGACTTTATGTCTGTGCTAAAATATCTAATTTGAACACATGCACGTTTAACATGTTTGTCCTTCATCATGTTCTTTTAGAATACTGTTTACTAAAATTGTTATTTTTTCTGGTATGAAACAGGAAAAAACAGCAATGCAAGTCCTGGCATTTCCAACAAGGATTTATGTTTTTTACAAACAAAGAATTTCAAAGACACAGATCAGTGTTTGCTTATTCCTATCACTAGGAGTGTTTTAATAATATAAAAAAATTAATAAATAAAAGTAAACATTTCTTCATCCCAGAAAACAACTCTAATCAGGGTATCATCTATTTTCTTGACAGTATGCATTTTGAGTCTCAATTAGACCTCTTTCACATCTACAGTGTACCATCTAAACAGGTTACTGCCCTGGTCAGAGTCGTGTAGATGGCGGGAGCATGTGTCATGGCAGGACAGGACAAAGGTCTGCTGCATGAAAGAGCATATTAACATTAAAGGTCACGGAACCACAAAAGAAAGCATAATATTCTTGCCAAATGCAGAGAAAAGGGAAGTGAAGTGGAGCAGAAATACAATGTTCCGCCAAAATTCTGAATTTTTGTTGTTGTTGTTATAAAAGTGGGACAGAGGCATGTCCACCACTGTTGCATCACTTCTTCCTACTAATATTAATTTAAAAAAAAAGAATGAAAGCCCTCTAAAATAAAACTAAGGCTCTGTACATCATTTACTGCATTTACATTTATTTTGGCAACATTTGGTGGTTATTTGGCCACAGCCTTTTATCCAAAAGTAACATCTGACTTTTAACAGTAAAGAATTTCATGACCTTAAAATTTGCTTGCAGATGGTTTTGAAACACTTTCAAGTTTTCTGCATTGTGCCGTTATCAGTCTCATCTTAACACCAAAGCAATGTTTTGTTTTTTTTTGTCATCCAATCTACACATAATAATTCGCTGAAAAAGAAGTTAAAACATGTTTTTGCAGTCTTTGTGATAAAAATACATTTTTAAATATTAATTTTACAGATGTATGTGGACCATTTATTTCTTTCATATTTGGCAGACAAAGACAACCGGACTTATTTCTCTTTGTTCTTTTTCTTTGTTCTTAAAATGTTTCGTCTTTCATTTAAAAGGCTTCTTCAGTACTGATCTGGACCAAGAAAAAGAAGTCTAGTTTCCTTTATTCACACAGTTTATTTAAGGATTACTCTTAACCTGAATGAATGAGAATCTACAAGAACACTTTGACAGCGGTGGCAGCCTCAGGTCTTCTTGGGAATAAATCTATAAGTTTGATGCGCCTTTTCTGCTTTTCTGATTTTCATCCCTACTGTTTCACACTCAGGTGCAAATAATTCCACTGAGAGATCACGGCCCGATGAAGCCAACAGAACCAGATCATCTGCAAGAAGCAGAGATGCAATCCTGAAGCCACCAAACCGGATCCCCTCAGCACCTCGGCTTTACCTGGAAATTTTGTCCATAAAAGTTATGAACAGGATTGGTGACAAAGGTCAGCCTTAGTGAAGTCCAACCCTCAGTGGGAATGAATCCAACTTACTGGACGTTCTGGCACTGGTCATTCAGCAACCGGATGACCCTGGTACCCCATACACCCGGAGTACCACCCTTAGGAGTCCCCGGGGGACACGGTCAAACACCTTCTTCAAGTCTACAAAGCATATCGTTAGCTTCATAGCATAATTGCCTAAGTCATATTTGAAGGTTTTCCAAGCAATGATTCACAGTCTATC
>JBAFTB010000010.1:3923449-3935148 GCA_037177355.1 Melanotaenia trifasciata | reverse complement strand
AGAGCACAGTTAGACAGATATAACAATTTAGCTGAATTGTGACTTAGGCAATTATGCTATGAGGCTAACGATATGTAGACTGGTTGGGAGAACTCCCATGTCCCCTCCAAGACCTCTAAGAGAGTGTAGAGCTGGTCCACTGTTACGCAGTGGAGACAAAAACTGCACTGCTCCTCCTCAATCAGAAGTTCGACTATCCAACTGACCCTCCTCTCCAGGACTCCTAAATACACTGAATACTACTGGGGAGTCTGAGCAGTGTGATCCCCCTGTAGTTGGAGCACACCCTTCAGTCCCCCCTTTTGAAGCAGGGGACCACCACCTCAGGCTGCCATTCTAAAGGTACTCTCCCTGATGTCCACGTAATGTCTACGTTCCTCCCATGCCTGAGTTTTTGCCTCAGTGACTGCCGAAGCTGCGTTCTGCTTAGTCGGCCGATACTTATCAGCTGCTTCCAGAATCCCACAGGCCAAAAAGGCTGATAGGACTCCGTCTTCAGCTTGATAGCATCCCTCACTGCTGGTGTCCACCACTGAGTTTGGGGATTACCGTCGCAACTATACTAATGACCTTATGGCCACAGCTCCAGTTAGCCACCTTGATAATAGAGGCATGGAACATGATCTACTTGGACTCAATGTCCTCCACCTCACTCAGGACATTGTAGTAGCTCTGCTGGCGGTAGGAGTTGAAGCTCCTTGTGACAGGGGACTCAGATAGACCCTCACAGGCCTGACTGGCATCATGACTGGCATCCTCCCCAACCATCTGAGCCCACCCACCACAAGGCTGTCTTTAGTTGACAGCTCTGTCCCTCTCTTCACCCGAGTGTCCAAGACATGCGGTCACAAATCTGCCAATACTACTATAAAGTTGACTATTGGACTGCAGCCTAGAGTTCACTGGTGCCAAGTGCACACGTGGACACTTGTATTCTTGAACATGGTGCTCATCAGTGTTGGAGAGCACTCCTTCAGGGGACTCCCTCATTCTGCTGGAGGACTTCACCGCTGGGCAATGACGGTGAGACATGGAGAGGAGTGATTGGGTCGAACAGCCTCCAGATCAGATCATTATGTGATTGTGCTAAATCAGGCAAGTTAGTTGGGTTTTTAGGCATTAGACTGTGAAAGTAAGTGAGAGTGTGTGTTTGTGTGTTTTCTTTTTCTTTTTTTTCTTAACATATACAGCCCAGAAAAAAAATATTGCCTTTGAATCTACATTTGTATGATCAGATGGTGATTTGGGCATGTTTTGCAGCATCAGGACCAGAAAACCTTGTAGTCAATAATTCAACCATAAAAAATAAAAAAATAATAAAAAACTTTATTTATTAAGAGGAAAAGAAGACATACAGTGCTGAACCCCATGATAACTGACATTGATCAGTCAGTCATACATACTTTATTACCAGTACTGGGGAGTGTACACAACCTGACCTCCTCCTGCACATTATCCATACACCATTGTCCTTTAAAAATTAGAAAAGTTAAACAACTTCCCTGCTTCTCTCACCAACTTACAGCTGAAAATAGTTTTGTTGTTTTTTACTTTATTTACTGATCACGTACTGTATGCGTGCCTTTCTTTTTGTGGGTGGCATTATACAATCATGTTGCATAATGCTAAATATGTTCACTGAGTGCTGGAACTTTCTTGTTTAGAAGAGGACCTTGAATGGCTTTGCCATCAGCTTTGTTGACAGCAGTGAGGGCAATGAAAGAGCTGCTCAATCCTGACTGGATGCTGAGCCCCACCAATTTCTTCAACACTCCTTTGTGTTGTCATCTTCTGCGTGGTCTCTATCACCATCTCATCAGAATCAGAGTCAGAGCTGCTAAAGCTGCAGTAATACGTGGTAAAGTTGGAGCAAATGGGTAACAGGTTGGTTTTACATTATTTAGAATTTAATAGCATAAAATATATAGCTTAAAAATTCTGAATACACTTAAAGGATGCTAAAAAAAATTTACAAGCAGTGTTGAACGAGACGTGTAGTGATAGTGATAGTGTCAGTCTCTAACCTCTCCTTTTGTTAAAAACACCACATGTTTAGGAACTGAAGACACCAACTACTTCAGTGTTGAAATGTTTCCCAGTTTTGCTTGATAAACAGGATGTCTACTGTCCTTGTAAAGCATGTGTTGTTGAATATTTAGTTTCAAAATGAGACAAACATTTTCATTGGATGACTGGGCTTTAAATACCTGGATGGATTCTTTTGTTGCCATGGCAGCATACAGGCATTGTCTGGCTGAAAAAATGAAGTGTTTCTCTGCAAAACAGTTATTTCAACATTAACTAATGCAAGAACTCTATCGCTTGTATATAAAAAATAAATTAATTGTCAGTGTTACATCACCCATGGGTTTGTGTAAGTACCGTTCCAAATCCTCAACTTCAGCATTTCGACTATTTCTATCATGGATTTTCTTAGAGGTGACATACGGTGGATGTGCCTTAGTGAAAACCATATGCAGATCCTTTGATTTATTTATGTCCTTGTCCTTAAGTCCTTGGCTTTATTTTTTAAAAGTGACATACTGTTTTAAAACCAGTGTGCTGTAGGGTGTAGGGTGCTGTTAATAGCTACACAAAGACAACCCTCACCACTTGGGGGTGAATGACTTTAGCATTTAGCAGTTATTTAGGTTTGTTTTGCTTCTATTGTTGTTAAGCAGTCAATGTTTAGCCAATGCATTACTTCATTATAGCTTATAAAAACCATATTAAAGTGTCAGGAGAGAGAGTTCAAAATTTCTTATGCCCAATAATTTGTCCATCATTAAATGAAGTGGGGAAAAATTGATATGTAGGACAAAGGTCAGGCAAGTAGTGATAAAGTTTATCAGCCAGCAGCAAATTATATTACAGGGCAAAGAGGTTGCAGAAATTTGACAAATTTTACTGGTTGGGAGCACTTTCACATTAAATCCAGTGAGTAAATCTTCCCAAACTTATGACCTGTAGTGTATGTAGATCCAAGAGGCCCCATCCAAAGTGACACATAACTAAAGTAGTCTGAGTTTGCAAATAAATCATATAAAACTGAACTCTCTGTCATAATGGAAGATTTCTTCAAGAGACCAAAAGACCTGTTAACTGTTTCTATCTCTGATGTAAAACTGGGTGTTGTAAGGATCAGATTTAAAGCAGTTTATTAGGTATTGGACCTTCCCTTAAACAGCCTTTTGAAAGGGACTGTAGAGTTTGGCACTTTCCAGTCCCAGATGTTAATGTCGCCACATATGAATCACCACACATGCTTAGTTTACATTATGCACCAACAGCAAATCCCAAATCCTTTCTAATATTGTGGAAATTAGGTCAAATTATTAAAAAAAAAAGAAAATGCACTGATTCTTTTAACATTTTTAGATCAACAGGCATTAAGGCCTCAGTTTTCTATGACTGCTTGGAAACACTAAACTTGCCTTTTCCTCAACTCTGCGGGCAGACGGCTGTGGATTGATATCCAGGGCATTAAATCAGAGAAATAACACCTTATTACCTGATTGATTTAGGTTCCTAAGCACAAAAGAGCTCTCCATATCATCCTTTTTTTTCTATCAACAGATTTACACAGCTGATCGACCTCAGCAATCTCAGTAACTTTTAATTTAGTGTTCTGGCATTTAGTGACTGCTGAGTTTTAAAAGTTGGTGTTGCTTCACGCAGCATCTCAAATGCATGTCTACATGTTGTGAGATTTTTCTCTGGCACACACCGTTACCACCAGGCAGTAAGTGTTGTTGGCAATGGTGATCTACGAATTGGCTCAAATAAATGCACGGTAGAATGTTATGCTAAATACAGCTGCAACTGTTTCTGTTAATGGCCATGGTCTGAACAGAAACAGAAACAAAATTAAACAGAATGTCGTATGTTTCTATATGAATCCAAACTTCCTGATCAATGCATTTAGAAAACAAACTCCACAGGACATCACAGACTGGAGGGAAAGGCTCATAATCACCACTGTATCATCCGTCAGAGAGCCTGAAACTTGAAAGTGTGGATCAAAATTTTATTTTTTATGCAAACACATGTAAGGAAATACATGACAAGGCAAAGGTTTGGACAGACATAAATCTAATGGATAAGTTTAAATTTTTGCTTGGTAGTGTTTATCTCACTAAAAGATTAAAAGTTGAACTATAAGTAATCTCTTTCAAACGTTTATTCTTTAATCAATTGGACATTGTTATTCTACACTTTATAAATGTAGCAATGGTTCATTTGTACCATAATGAACCATTGAATTATTGACCAGCAGTTTTAACATTTAAGAAATTAATTTAAGCGTAATCCTGGTACACAACATGAAGGCCAACTAAAGGTTTCCAGTATTAAATTATTTCTTTTTATTCAGCAATCAAATATTTTGCATTTGTTTACCATTATCTTTTCATTCTTTTTAGTGTTTAATGCTCTACTATAACAGGCTGCTTTCATATTCACACTTATCAATGTATAGAAATAGTAAAAGGCATCAACACATAATCACAATAAAATAATAAATTACATTAAAATGATTAAAAGAAAGATATGTTTTAAAAAAAGAACAAGTTGCCTGCTTATCAGTCAATCATTACACAAAAAGCTCGCAGGGCATGTGACGACCACAAAGCAGCACTTCAGTGAAAAAGTCCATTTAACTACTAATCTTACATTCAGTTTTAGGTTTGTTAACAGAGGAGAGACATGAAATGTTGATATAGTCATATGAAATATTTATTCTGGTTAAAATTTGAATAAATATGTTATAAATATAAAGCAATATTTAAAAAACAGGAGAAGTTTATGGATGAAGTATAGAAGTGATGGTGAAGTGTAATACACAAGTGGGGTAAAGCATCTATGCACAAATCGTGAAGCAGAGGTCACTTCAGTGAGAACCCTAGAATCCAAGAGCATCTGTCTGCACACAACAACCCAGCAATGCATTTCCAGCTTCTACACACTCGCTCATGCACGCTCCTGGAGAAAGGAAGCACACACAAAACACACATCAAACAAGACTGAGTAAAGACAAGGAGCAGTACACATGGCTACAGCATTTACTTCTTATTACCTCTCTGAACACGGAGCCATGACACAGCCTTCAAAGCCAGAAGCTCCCATTCCTCCTTTGTATCCACCTTAAAACCATGAAGCCAGATTAGAGCCAGAAGGGTGGCCCACACTTCCTTGGTGGCCTAATTAATCAAAATAAATACATGTAGAAGCTGAATGGAGATCTAGATAATATTGTCCTTGTTAATACACGATTAGATTAAACAAATTCTGCTAATAATCTAACACTTCTATATCTATGTAACAACAACATACCGATTCAGGCTTGTTATTTTCCACCTCTACTTTGGTTTTCCCCAGAGCAGCGGCCAGATCTGGATCAAGCCTCCAGCAGCCAGAGGCCTCCTGCAGGGAAACAAGCTGCAGCAGTGGCTCCTTCGCAAAGCCAGTGCCTGCATCAAAAATAAAGATGTTTTTAATGAAAATCAAACAATTAAACACAAAATATCCAAACGTAGCTGAAAATTTAAATTAAAAGAAGAGCCTAGCAGTGAGATGCATGTTCGGTTGAACTCTTGTTAGCTTACCTTTGCTCTGAGGTGAGTCGGTCTGACGTTTTTTAAAGCTAAAGCCAGTTTTTCTGAAAGCTGTACATGAATAAAATATAATTTTAGCAAATAGGCCTAATTATTATCTCACATTTTACTTTTGATTAAATTTATCTATGGTGAGGTACTTGAAAGTAAACTGAAAAAAACAGATCACTACAGCATTTGAGGAGACTGCTCTCAAAGCAGAAATAAAAGTATATGTGAGCAAATTAGATTTGATCATTTTATATTAACCGAGAATGAAAACCAGTTTACCTGATATTAGTTTCTTCTTTACAGATGTCCCTGAAGAGAACCCAATAAAAAATTAATAATAATCGGCATTGATTTAACTTCAAATATGCATTTAAACTAGAGAAGACTTGTTGAAACAAATCAGGCAGGAGCGCCGTAGTTTGTTCTGCTGATCCTACAGCGCACCCTGCAGGCCAAAGTCAGGTACTACAAGAATGCAGTTTCTACCAAAAGGAGGGGAAGAAGAAAAATTAATCCTGCCTAGACTTACAGCCAGCAGACATCCATATTTCCTAAAGAACTAAGCTGTTTTGTTCAAAGAAGCTGAGGTTTACATCTGTTAATATGCTGTGAACTTTGGGTTTGCTTGAATGCTTGAAAAGAGTCACACAGATAAAGCTGAGCTGAACTGCTGCTTTGCTGCTGTATTTATGATAAAGCAGCATTATGGAAAAAAAAAACAACAAAAAAAAACTATACAACATACACACAGCCAAAATCAGCCAGAGCATGGCTATTAGTCAACCTGTAAAGACAGAAAAAAAAATACAATAATCATCCAGGTCATATTGATCCTAAGAGTCTGAATCAAAGACAACTGGACTTCTTTTTTTTCCCCAGTCCAGATGCCTTCAATTCAAGCGCTTAGAGATAGACAGCACAGATAATAATCAACTTCTTTGATTTAAAAGTGACTATCTAACTATATGTCTATCCGGGAATACTTTAATGGACAGATATCTAACATTTTCTTTTCTGTGGGGTATCTGCTCTTTTTTATGTGTTATTCTCCCTCCATGAATCCGTCTCTGTGGTGGAAATGAAAATCTAAATGTGAATGCAAGAGATTCCACACACAGCAATATCTCTGAGTTTGGGAAATAAGAAGTTTGTTGAATGCTGATCTTGTCGTTTACGACTCCTCATTTCCACCGTTGGATTCAGTTGATGGATGGATGAAAATGTACAATATGACCATCTCACATCACATCTGCTGCTCTCTCCACCAGCCTCTTCCTCATGGACACTTGGTTTTGTCATTTTAAAAAGATTTTACATGTCTTACTAAAAGTTTGAACACTCATGCAAAGGTTTTTCTATATTTACACTTTTTTCTTCACTTTTACCTGTTTTTCTCTTTATCCCAAAGCTGCCTTGTCATCATCTCTTGGTATTTTCTTAGTCATCTTCAACAGCAACTTGTCACAAATTAATCTGAACAGGACAGAGCATCAAATGCCCTGATGTGATTGGACCATACCAGAGTTAGCATTACTAGCTAGATAGCAAATTAACAGCACCTCTGATTATGAGAAAACCTCACAGAGTTCAGCTGGCAGACATATCTGAATGAGAAACAGGCTTTGACAGTTAAATTATTGGGCCCAGAAAAACATTAAGTGGAATCCATAATTTGCTCTGATGAATCCACGAGGTGTGATGAGGTGGAGGTGTTTTGCTGATATATTGCTGATCTAAACAGCTTTGTGACCACTGCTCTTTGACAACTTTTCTGCTTCACATTTACCTAAGAAATAAACTGTTTTGTGAAGTGTTTATGCTGAAAGCACATTATGAATAATGAACAGAAAAAGAAAGTAAAGAAAAGGTAAAAATATACGTACAGCTGTTGTTACTGTATGAGTCTTTGAGACAGTAATCAAACAGAGAACCACGAAGCAAAACGTCTTCACATAAACCTGAAAACATTAAATCCATAGCATTATATTATAGCCAGTAAACATAAACTCTCAATTTCTATAATTAAAATATGTAAGTTAACACACGTAGAAACATTTGAAACACTCCTCCGTGTTAAAGTAGTCATTAAAAGCAAAAAGGATAAAAAAGAACAAATTCAGCCACATTTCTGTCGAGCGCTTACTGGCATTTAGAAGGTCTCTGCGGACCAGCGGCCCATGTATCACCTCACCGCTGCTTTGGTTGACAGCGATGAAGGCGGTTAAGGCACTGCTGACTCCTGATTGGACACTGAGCTCCACCACTTTCTTTTTTACTTCTTCATCAGGCTCTGCTTTGTCCTCCCTGTCCTCCAACTCCAGGGAGCGAATCAGAGTGCGTGCAGCCAACCTGTGGATGGTTAATCTGCAGACAGAAGCGAGATGCAAAGCACCTGTGACTAGCCTGTCATATTAGCCACAGACACAAATGTTAACTATTTTTAATCTTTTTTTTTTCTTTTAGTAACAAATCATTTATCACAGAATATTGCCATAAAAACAACATCTTCAATTATAAATTCAGTACCCAGAGCACGGCACCTCCTCTGGCTGATGCGAATCTGTTTCTGGCCCAGTGTTCCTGGCAGGCTGGAGACTGAAGAGCTGTTTTTCCTGATAGGGATGACCCGCAATGCTGTACTTCACCATCACATATCCCTCTTCTGCCTCTGAACTCTGATGAAGCAGACAAACCATGTTTGGTTTTGTGTGTTAGACTAAAAAGCTATTATAAAGACAATCACTCAGTTTAATATTCATTCATTCATTCTCTGAACCGCTTGGTCCATTACGGGTCGCGGGTAACTGGAGCCTATCCCAGCATTAACAAGTGAGAGGCAGGGTACACCCTGGACAGGTCACCAGTCCATCGCAGGGCCAACACATAGGGGACAAACAACCATTCACACTTGCACACACTCCTAGGGAGAATTTAGAGTAATCAATTAACCTAACATGCATGTCTTTGGACAATTTAATAAATGAAAAATAAAGACTCAGAAGCTCCTACTTGTCCAGTGAGCTGGGCATAAATCAATGACTGATGTCCCTGGAAAAACCCTTTGATTGGTGGAGAGAGGACACTGGCTGACACTCCCTTTGGTAACTCCCATGTGACCGATATGTCTTCCACAGCAGGCTGTAAAGCTAATTTCAGTGACTGCATCACCTGATGGAGAAAACAAATGATGAAAAGTAAACAAGCTTGTTCTTTAATTTTTTTCGTTAAAAAAAAAAATGTACATCGCTAACTATAACATCTTACTTTTGGCTGCATCCTGTCAGTCCCTGTGATGAACTGAGCATGACCGCCTCCCTCCAGGGCCATCCCACTGATGAGGGCTGAGCTGGCTCCTTGACCAATCCCAAAAGAGAAACACCTGCAACACAGCATGGCCGTTTTTCTTACCTTCATAAAGACACCTGAAAGAGCTACATGTGTATTCCAGCTGTGTTTTGTGTTACTGCGGCCTCACCTGTGTGAATCTGAGTTTTTCTTCACCAGATCTAGAATTTCTTTAGTGTTCCACACCTCACCATCAGTGAAGACAAACAGCTAGGGATAAAAACAGATTCATTTAACACTATGGACTAAAGAACGAACTGAAATCAATCAACTGATCCTATCTTAGTATGTTGTAGGAGTTTCTGCACAATTGTGACATACGTGTGGGCAAACAGATTTTTAGCTTTTCTAATAAAGTTTAGCTATTGTTCAGCCATATACAGTTTATACTTGCGTAAATAATTAAAACAAACACTAAGCACAATGTACACTAAACATGAGGCGGTATTATATTTATCCCGATATTACTTGACGAGGCTGTTTGGGAATGTTGCGTTGTCTGTAAATATGTTGGAGTGGCTCCAGTATCTCTGTTCCTCCCAGATTAGCATCCATCTGTGCAACTTTTTTCAGAGCATGTTTCATGGTCTTCTGGCTGTACTTTAAACTCTCACTGTCAGTAAAAAGAAAAAAGAACTCATCATTGCATGCAGATGATTTTAGCATGGACAAGTGAACAGATATGCATACACCAGCTTACGGGAAAATATGCTCATAAGTGTCTCCAAAGCTGTAAATGTTGAAATAGCAGTCCATGGTTAAGCTCTTCAGCAGGAGGAGCAGCGTATCCTTGAGGGAAGATCGATAAAAAAATGTTATTTGATTTGGACACCATGGGAGATAAAATAAAGTATTTTACTATAACTGATTACCCTGGCACAGCTGATGCGACTCTGTTTACTGCTGTCACCAATAGGATGTTTCATACTCTCCGACCGGTCCAGTAGAAACACAAAGTCTCCACATGAGGTGAATGAAGACATCACAGGCTGGGGGAGCTCAGGGTACAAACTAACCATCACCACTGGATCACCCATCAGAGTACCTGGCTCACAGGAAAAAGAAAGAAAATGTTTGCTATTCAATCTAAGAGATGTAGGGTGTTTAAGAATCTCTTTTATGCACAATTATTCAGATACAATATGTTTTAAAGAGATAAATATAGCGATGTACATAATGACACCATGTTACTTTTTAATTATCTGAATGATAAAATAACAACAAAGTGTTAAAAATGTTTTGTTTGGTCTTATCATTGTCTCAAAGATGATCTGATTTACGTGTTCAAATGTGTTTAAAATGATCATTTCCTCTTTAACACAACTACAGTCAGTTAGATGATGAGCCTGAAGAGGCTCATAATAGGTCAATATACAAAGAATTTGACAGAAAACTGATCTTTTGACTAACTTGCACTCACCAGGCTCTGCAGAGGCCTGTCCTGCCTCCACCACAGCAGTGGGCTGGTGGGCATCTTTGTAATAAATTAGAAGTTCAATGTCTCTGTTAAATTTATGTCCTGCCGCCAACTTAACCTGAAGTTCAAAAGCACAAATACACAGTTAATAAAGTTTTTTATCTTCTATGTAACAACCACACACAGCAGACACGTCACCACTCTACCTACCACGGCCTGTGTCTGATCAGTGTTGAGGTACTGAAGAGGCTCCAGGGAACAGCTGGACTCTACTTTAGAAACTGGACGAGGAGAGGAGACTCTGGCAGAAAAGGACAGACTGTAGGGAACCAGAGAGGCTGGAACTGAGGTCACCTGGACACTGACGTCTTCACTACCTGTAAACAACATCAGATTAGGGAAACTGACATCACTGAATCTTTTCACACTGGGGTCTCTTCAGCTGTTATAATGTCTAGAATAGATGATAATCAGGGTGATACAAGACTGATAAAAAAATAAAATTTCTATTTTAACTAATTACTAATTCAGTAGCTTTTTTTTTAAATTTAACATTTGAAACTATACATTTCACAGCATGCTATGAGGCTTAAAAGGCACAATCAGCAGCAACAGGAAATGCATCATTTCAGTTAAATACAAAACAAGCCCAACATTGCATGAGTCATAAATGTTAGCAAAATAAAGAAATCCCAAAATATTGTTAGTCCTTTCTCCTTTCATTCACAACCGCAGGGAAGTTTGTATAAAACTAACCACTGAAAGTCATCCATCATAGACTTCTTATAAATGTTTAAGTTAATCATCTTAGAGTGTTTATGACAAACACAATGCGATGAGAAGAGATCAGTATTTCTACAGGAGAGTCAAGCTGAAACTTGACCTCAATAGTCTATTTCTTTTAGTGACTGTCTTTTTTTGGATGTGGCAATAGCTGCATGCTTTTTGTGTGTGTTAGCCCATCTATGTTGCAATAGTGGATTTCAGACTTTCCCATACTTCGTATTAACTGGTTCTTCTACACCCGAGGTTGGTAGCGAGGACTGAGCACAGCAGGCAGACAGAACCTCAGCCCATCATAATCGGCTCCAAATGAGTCTTTTGTCTGCTAACAATGTTAATATATACTGTCTCTGACCTTCACCTAAAAAAGTTATGTTGCCTTTGGTAAAAGATGTTCAACAGTATCTTAAAAACCGTTGTATGAGTTTGGTTATTAAGCACTGAGTTGTAACACCTTTGCTGGTTCTCCTACCCTGAGGTTGGTAGCGAGGATTGAGGACAGCAGGCAGACAGAACCTCAGCCCATCATCAGCCTGCACAGCCAGCTCAGT
>JBAFTB010000010.1:3856248-3871414 GCA_037177355.1 Melanotaenia trifasciata | reverse complement strand
TGAGTTTTTCCAGCCTGTTAGCACACCTTTTTGTCATGTTACCCCCCCAGCAGACAACAGCATAAAAAAGCGTACTACCCTATTCATTTGAGGATTTTTTTGGTGTCTAGGTGGCGCTGTTTAGGCAATTTTGCATTGAAGTGTATGCGGACCTATATTGCAACTGCAATTGCCAAATTTCACAACTTTTCATGGGTGTTTAGGGGGTCAAATTTGGCCTCGAAGCGCTTAGAACTTAAACATTTCAACAACAATAGGGTCCGAGCCATACGAAGGCTCGGACCCTAATGAACAATTTTATATCATCAGTCTCATTATATATTTAGCCAAATGGCATATCCACAAATGTTGATACACTATTAAAAAACACTCTTCTCTGCCTTTGATAATGAGGTCAAACAATATAGAAAACTGTACATTTACTAATATGAAAGCCATTTAGACCTTTGATTTATGTGCTGTTTTCCTGTTTTTGTGTAATATGATGTTTCTGAAACGCTGCTTCTGAATGATTGCAACCCCCTGGCGGCTGTATTTCATTATTCTGTACTGCACTATTTGTCCTAATAAAGTTTTAAAAGAAAATACTAATAACATCTTAGCCAGCCCTAGTTTTTAGCCCATCATCTCGTTATCGCAATAAAACGAAATAAAAGATAATAAAAGATCCCGTTTTCACGTGAAAATAGTCATCGTTATCTAGAGATAACGATTAAAAAAGAATAATAGTCAAGCACGTCCGCACTCGGCTTCCGTATCTGTACGTCCACAATGTTTTTTGTGTGTGTGATTCAACGACACACCTACAGTGTAGATGAATGAGGAGGCGCTAAGAGAGTCATGGCAACTGTGCTGACGTATAAACAAACCCCTCCTACGGCGAGACCTCTGACTGAAAACACGGCAGCCATACTGTTTTCAGCGGTCCAATACGGTTGGGGTGTGAGTCTTTCACTGCAAATCTTTTGACAGTTTTAACCTCGAAAATAGAGTGATTGACACAAGAGAACGCAGTATCTGAACATTTGGGGGGGCAAACAAAGTCGTCCGTCGAGCAGCAAGACAGTTTTATTTTATTGTTTGTTTGTTTTGGGTTTTTTTTTACTACAAAGGCTACTGCATTTTTACACCCGAGACGAGGCGGAGTGATTCAACTAACTTTTGAAGACATTGGAAAAGGCGCTGTTCGGCTCTGACGTCGTTTTTTCCCCCCTCTTTTTAATTTTTAAAAGCATATATTTTCATTTTTATATTGTGTGCCCGTTTTTGTCTTTTGGTCTGTGCCCTTATTTAGATGGCAAGCTTCCCAGACTGTGTAAATGAAAATGATTTAGGTAAGTAGTTCTTTCGTTTGACGTGTACAAAGCCGTTTCCGGGCAGATATGTATTTAAGGCTTTGGATATTCGACACTGTAGTAGTACAAACCTAAATAGTTCAGGAAAACCACTGTGTTTTACAGTAGCGTGTTTTCACCATGTCATGCTGCGATCAGGGATTCTTTTTAAAAGATTATTGAAACTGACATGTAGGTATTTCGTCTGTTTCGTCATTTTCTTTCAGAAACCAGGAAGTCGCTTCCTGTATGTATGTTTGTATGTGAGATTATATATATATATATATAATCTGAAATAAAAATTTCCTGGTGGTTATTTTGGATCCTTCCCATCCCCACATGCGTCGTCGCTTGTCTCTACGTGCACGTTTGCACGCTCCAGAGCGCGTGTTCAAACTGTGATGTTAGGTTCTCATATTCAGTGCCGATGTTCTATCAGTTTGGCATAACTTTGTCAAAACACCTATTTTGATAGGTGGGTTACCCTAATAGAATAAGTAACTGATTACTGAACAACAAAAAGACAAAATACAACTTGTTACAGGTTGGTTTTTAACAGTTGTATTTGTTTGAATGACCATAACAATATCCCAAAGTTAGAGAGAAATATAACCAAATAACCTGTGGTCGGAAGCTAGCCAGCTCTTTCATCGTATGTGATTACTAAAACAGAGTGCTGTTCTACTTCACCACACCTGAATAAAAAAAAATTGTCATTGACAGAAAATCTTCTTGGGCACGGCTTACATGATACAGATGATAAATAAACTACGAAGGTGCACAAAACATCCACTATAGACACACAAGACATGCACAGGACAGACAGGGTAAAAGTTGTGAGTGCAAAAAGTAAATAAGGGTGTATCTTTAAGGAAATAGTTATTGACTATTTAATGTTCTGATAGTAGGAATAAGGGCTGCACGGTGGTGTGGTGGTTAGCACCGCAGCCTCACAGCAAGAAGGCTGCTGGTTCAAACCTGTTCTCTGGCTTTCTCCCACCGTCCTAAGACATACATGTTAGATTAATTGGTCACTCTAAATTCTCCCTAGGAGTGAGTGTGTGTGTGAATGGTTGTTTGTCCCTATCTGTGTTGGCCCTTCGATGGACTGGTGACCTGTTCAGGGTGAACCCTGCCTCTCACATGTTAAATGCTGGGATAGGCTCCAGCTTACCCGCGACCTGTAATGGACTAAGCGGTAGATAATGAATGAATAGTAGGAATAAATTACTTTCTTCCTGCTACTATCAGAACATTAAATAGTCATACTTGATACATCAGTTGCTTTTACAAGGGTAAAACACAGGACACAGCATCATTCAGCTTTTTGCATATTTTCAGTTACAAAATGTATGAGTGGCAAGTTTGTTAATATCATGGATGCATGTCAGTTTGTCAGTGAACAGGTTGTCTTTTTACCATCTTGGTGATCCTCTCATGTTGCAGGAAACACAGAGATCCTCCTCACCATCTGTAATAAAAGACAAAATTAGTACAATACATAGTTTTTTAATTGATTTAAATGCCTGGACTAACTGCGTGAATATACTCACACTTAACAGGACAAGATAGACACACAGACAATTAGCAATAGGTATCCTTGCATTTCAGAAGAGGCGTGGGGTGGCGTGGATCAGTATCATTACATAGTCTTGAATAAATTAAAATTGCCTTTTGAACTACTTTGAGCCAGCCAAGATGAAAGACAGAATTACTGCATCCAACCTATGCACAGGTATCTCTCACAGTATGATTGTATTTTAAAATATTTCTAAAAACTTAGCAAAAACTATTACTGACAGGCAGATGATAAAATTTTATTCAGAAACTGCAGATGTATTTACCATGTTTAAATTCAGAATGCAATGTATGAATCAATGATGTGTGTAAAACAGAGAATAGGTGTTAAATTAATCAGATACGGCAGTGAGACAATAAACTTGCATGTAACAAAGACATACTTTTACCTCATCTGAAAGCCAACCTTTTCCAGACAGTGCTCGAAAGGACCTGACATACAGTTTGTATGGTTCCACGATTGCTCCCACTTGTCTTGTATCTTTAGAAGACCACAGTTTGTGGACTGCAATACAAAACATTTCAAATTAGTCTTGTAAATACAGCAAAAACAAAATTTTTTTCCCATAAAGAACACATCCAAACATGACAAGGAACAGGTCATGACACAAACATGCAAATAAATGACCAACAAGTCTAAACCCATGACTAACAGGTCAGAAACAGGACCCTTATATTTCAGTTTCTATTTCACCTTGTTCTTAGAAACTACTTGAGGCAGGTGTCTGAGGACTGGACTGCACTGAAACCCAAGGGCTGGACTGGGCAGTGACTTGGGGACTGGGGTGAACTGGAAGTTCAGAGTTCTTTTGATAGTTTACACTAGGTTCAGTGTCTTTATTAGCTTGTGGACGTAAACACAGAAATAAATTGATCAGCTTCTCATCAACTTGATCCACTGGTTATTGTTTTTAAAAACGCTGGTTACCATGGAAATTCGCCGAGTAGATTCTATTATACAGTCATTTAGCAGATGCTTTTATCCAAAGCGTGCAGCATTTCCTTTCATCAGAGAACATACCTGTGGCCCACTCAGCAGCAGTCCCATGTCCTGCATACGTGTGTGCTGGTGGTTCCTGAAGCACTGACTCCAGCTGCAGTCCATTCTTTGTGAATCTCCCCCACAGTTTTGAATGGGTTTGGTTCCACAATCCTCTCCACGGTGCGGTTTCAGATGAACCACTATGCACTAATTTATTTATTCACACAACTTCTCAAACATGCTTAAACAGCGCTCTATAGTCTGAACTTAAATAAGTCAAAATGTTGTGGGGGTTGCTGTCCAGAAAGGACCCATGATGTCCACCAGGCTGATAAACTTTGCAACTGCTTTGTATGGATGATTTTTGATCTCCCATCCAACTATATGTGTAATTAAGTATAACATGTTATTTTCCCAGGTAAGGCTAAGTTCATCGGTGAACTTCTTGTACCTGCCGCACCCTTCGACCAAAAGTCTGGCCGCGAGGCTTGGACAGTCGCCTTCTCTCCCAATGGTTCGTACCTTGCTTGGTCTCAGGGGCATCGCATTGTCCGGCTCATTCCATGGACAAAATGCCTGAAGAGTTTGTAAGTACCATTTCAGATGAACTTGCTGCTTGATGCTAAGCTAAAACAATATGAATATAACTTTGATAGATGTGATGAGTGAGTGAGCTATTTTTTATAGCATTTGATTTAATGTTTACATTCATAAAATCGTCAGATATCACCTGTGTAAGACCATACATCGTTACTGCATGAGAGAGAGAGATAAAATCACGCCTTCCACACCCTCCAAAAGTCCATCACATATCCAGTGGCGAGCATTCCACCAGGACAAGCGGGCTCCCCTACGCCCGTTTTGCGGTTTAAATAAATTTGGTCAATTGCACTGAAAGACCAGCTGATCAGATCCATGGTTCTAGATTTAGAACAGAAATGCGGAGAGAAGCTCAGATATGACGGGACAAGTAGCAGGACAGAGTGTGGGGAGGGAGAGAAAGAAAAAGCGTCCGCCTCCATCGAGTGCAGGAAGAGAGTGGTATCAGAGAAACAGCATCAGACTGTTTGCTGTTTGATAAAAGGACGAAGTGTAAACCTGTTCTAGAGGAAATGTGACTTTAAATGACCATATCGGATTTGTTTTAAACTACGTGGATGGTGACATCACTTCCTGTTTTTGAACATGACGGCACATGTTAGCATTAGCTGCTAATATGAGTGCTACTGTCTTAGCGTTAGCTGCTAATGTGAGCAGTAATACGCTGCAAAGACTCTATAGATGGATGTACTCCACACTGGTGAGTGCGAACGTCTGAACTTGACATTGTCTTGGCAAGATTTTGATGTTGGACGGAGGCAACACAAGAAGCCACTTTTTTCCCCCAAACTTTTATTAAAAAATTCAAATTACAACAATAGAAAATAGGAAATTGTAGCATAATACATTACTACAATAACAAAAGCAGTTAAGAGAGAATTCAAAAGCAAACATGTAGAGAAAGAGAAGGGGGAGGAAAAAAAATGAAGACAAGCAAACCAAGGAGTAACCATTAAACTAGGGCTGCAACTAAAGACTATTCTGATGGTCGGTTAGTCACCGACTATTAAAACGACTAGTCAACCAATCGGATTATGTATTATAATTACTAAATGCCTCTTATTTCATTTTCAGCTTTTAAGTCTTGCATAAGGTTGTTATGCAAGTCCGACGTTCCTCCTCTTTAAATGTTCGAGCATTGCAGACGTACTTCCGTGGTACGCAAGGTCCGCGTTTACAAATCTCACATGTATTTAATTTATTTTTTAAGTTTAACGTGAAGTTATTTCAGACTTTTGACGTCCTCTCCCACTGTTTTATTCCCTGGTAGGCCGCCATATTTTTCCACTGGTGGACTTTATTTTGCATGTGCAACTCTCAGCAGAGATAAGAAAAGAAGACGATGTCTCACTCTGTAGTTTTTTTTGTTGTTGTTGTTGTTTTTTTCACCAACAATAGTCAGGTAAATTTGACTATTTTTATTGTTGACTGTTGTCAACAACGTTGTAAATGAGTTTCCAGGCTTGTGATTGGACAATTTGATTGGAAGCTTATTCATTTTGTAGTTGCATATTAGTAAGTAGACATTTCTCCAATTTTGTCACAAACAAATTTAGGAATAAAATTCCACATGGAGGAGTTATATTAAAAACTGCTTTAACCATTTTTAAAACATTATTTAAGCTAGAAAAATCCAAAAAGTCAAGGCCACCAATTTTACAGCTGTTGGCAACAACTCTTTTCTAATGTAATGCAAACGATTTTTCCATAGAAAATTATACAATAACCAATCAGTTTTTTGGGAGGTTTTGTTGTTTAGAGACAATGAGGATGCAGCAAATACAAGCCTGGAAATACCTTCAGCCTTGGACAAGAGAACACGACCCTTTAAGGATAAGTCTCTTTGTAAACAAAGATTAAACTCGGCTTTTTTTTAATCAATGGGGAAAAATGAAGATTGGTTCTGTCCATTTGAACTTTAGAAGTAATTTGATCTTTGACCAGCATGTTGTTAACAGAAATCCCAGCATAAGTTTTTAAAGGAAGCACAACGCACTTATTAAGGTTTAAACTAAGACCTGAAGCTTTTGGAGAAGACAGTTATAACATTAAAAGCCTGTTGTGCCTGTGCAGCATTTCTTAAGAACAAACACGTGTCATCAGCCAACTGGCTCAATAATAAATTCCTCTCAGCAATATAAATCCCGTCAATAGTACTCGACTTTAGGTAATGACAGAAAACCTGTCCCACAATGAGGAAAACATAAACAGAGACGATCTCCAAGTTTTATGAATTGATGGATTTATTTAATTTAAATTGAATAAAATCGATCAATACATTTTTTTTAACCCAGCCCTACCTATTATGTGGTCTTACATGTTGTATCTGGAAAAAAAGAAGTAGGAACTGGAGTTTATCTTTCAGTGGACGGTCCCAGATAAGCAGCAAGAAGGAGGGTGGGTGGTTCAAATGAGCTCAAATGCTTGAAGTTTTTGTTTCCAAGTCTGTTTTTACTTCAGAAAGTTTTCAGGAACACATTTTAGCATATAATGGAGCATTTAGTACTTTGTAGTTTGTCACTTTCAAAGTACAAGAGCTTGGGTGGGGTAAGCACGTTGTCATGGCAGGTCAACAACTGGCGTGGTGGTGCGCACAGATCCAGTCAAAGGATGTTTTTGTACGTCCCAATTCCTATCATCATTCAGACTGCATACATTCAAATGACCAAGATACTATTAAACTGGTAAGAAATTATATTATATATAGTCCTCAAAACAAAACTCAGATGAGTTAATTATAGTGAGTGTTAAAGTTGAGCTAACAGAAATCCTAAAAAACTACTTTTTCTAAACACTAGGTTTGGAGGAATTTGTTCAGATGGTTCAATTTGTTCAAACTTGGTGATGTGCTTTGAATAGTGTGACATTTTTTACCATTAACGCTATCTTTCTAGCTTCCAGGAATCTCAAAAAGCACATGTTTTTATGCAAATAGTTTTTTTGTTGCACAAGTGGAGATTGTACATCCTGACCAGCAGTTAGAAGTTGTTGTGGTGAGCTTATCAGATCTGAAAAATCCCCTTCTCCATGCATATGTAGAATCTGCGTGAAAAGCGACATCTTGTATCTACAGAGATAGCAGAGCCACAAGTTCAGAGCAATCAACATGAAGAAATGTTGAAATCCTTTTGCATGGAGCAGAGGCCCTCACTTAGCAGTTGCATTATGACCATAGTCCCATATGTGATATTCCCCCTCCCCCTGTGGGACATTGAACTCACAAGATGGGAGGAAAAGACAGCTTGGTCAACAATGCTTATCATTCAGATTCCTCACAAACACAGTTGGTGTGTTTTCGATTTTGTTATTGCATCATATGTTTGTTTCTGTAGATTAGAAAGTATAAGTCACAGGCTCAATAAATAACAACCAAATTCTTGTTTAGCTTTGAACTCACTTACCACATCACCCCTGTGAAGCTGATCAGCAGATATCATTAACAGGATATGCACCTGTGTATACGTTGATACTGTGTACAAAGCTGATAAATGTCTCCACCTGTAAAAGTATGCCAAACACCTTTCAGACCTGTAAAAGAACACGCTCGGGTTGTCAGCCATGTTTTAGTCTGCCTCAGGAACTGGGTTGGGCCTCTGTAGTTTGGACCGTCTTGCACATCTTTCCACTCAAAACATGTTTTTTTTTTTATTTATTTTTAAGTTCTTTTAGGTAATTTTGATTAATTTTGTCAGAGTTTCTAGCCTATCTGTACATGACCCATGTGTCTTGTTTTACCATGACCTGTTATTGCTGGAACAAAACAAGTTTTGTTGCTCACATCTGTCTTCAAAGATACTGATGCCAGGTGTCACATATCTGTTAGCTCATCCAGGTTGTCAGCGGCAGTTCCCAAATCTCTAAAATCTATTTTCACTGCAAGTTAGTTCAGCAGTTTGAAGAGCTAATTCATGTTAGCCTGAAGTAGCATGTAAACAGCAGTTATGACGATGAGACAAACTACCACAGGGAATAAAATGGTTTAGTTAACTAAAGAACTATCAAATGATCAAAAGTTTAAAGTTTACAAAAAAATTTATTAATAACCAATCACAATGATGCCTGAAATGCCTGTTTCTACTGTATTGTACAGGAAGAGCCAGTGCTCGCAAATATTTAATGTTAACTGATTTTACTTGGGTTTCCATCCATCTATCCATTTTCTGTCACATATCTGGAGTCGGGTTGTGGGGGTAGCTCATCCGGAGGGATCCTGAGGCGTTCCCAGGCTAGCCGAGAAATGTAGTCCGTCCAGCGTGTGCTGGATCTTCCCCGGGGCCTCTTTCTGGTGGGACGTGCCAGGAACACCTCACCAGGGAGGCGTCCAGGAGGCATCCTAACCAGATGCCCGAGCCACCTCATCTGGCTCCTCTCGATGTGGAGGAGCAGCAACTCTACTCTGAGCCCCTCCTGGATCACCGAGCTTCTCACCCTATCTCTAAGGGAGAGTCCGGCCACCCTGCGGAGAAAACTCATTTCGGCTGCTTGTATTTGTGATTTTGTTCTTTCGGTCACTACCCACGTAGATCGACCAGTAAATCAAGCGCTTTGCCTTTTGGCTCAGCTCCCTCTTCACCACGACTTACTTGGGTTTATTCTTCACATTTTAACATTAGATGATCACTTTTAGTTGCA
The DNA here is from genome assembly GCA_037177355.1 of Melanotaenia trifasciata. Classification (NCBI taxonomy): domain Eukaryota; kingdom Metazoa; phylum Chordata; class Actinopteri; order Atheriniformes; family Melanotaeniidae; genus Melanotaenia; species Melanotaenia trifasciata. Next base: position 3,862,288 of record JBAFTB010000010.1, on the reverse strand, counting down.
ATGATCGATTCAACATTTCATAAAATCTAGACATAAAAATATCTCATTTGTGCCCCCTTTTCTTGGCCATTGCCCCTGCCTTGTATCTCAGAACCTGTTTATAATTTCTCTCACCACGTTCATGGCCCCTAAATGATCAGCTGTGTCTCCAACTTCAGCACAGCACCAATGATTTAGAGAAGATGCCTCCTTGCTTCCATTTGCTAGATATCTCAACCTGATCTATCTTTATATATGTGTGCCTGTCTGTCTGATGACTAGTAGTAAAGTTGTATAGATACAAAGCAATATTGTTGTTAAAGAGATGGCTCATTTACTGATTGTACCCGTCTGGAAATAACTTGCACATAGTTTACAAAGTCAAATCTCTCCCTGAGGTTTGGTCACCCTGAAAACCTCATTGAAACTTTTTGTGGATCATTTTGTCTGAAAGCCTCAACCTTACCTTTGTTTGTCAGTAATGTTCATATCGCTGTGACTCAGTTTCTCAAAGACTAAGAAAAACAAAGCTTTTTACTCGGTTTGTATATAATTCCTGTCTTAAATAGTTTTTCTCTTATTTTTCCACAGTTCAGTGGGCCATGGTGATGAGGACACTAATGCATTAAGCCCCCAGTATCTGTCCAGTAAGAACAGTGATGTAGGCCAGATGATACCAGTGACGGGTGAACCCCGCGAACACACAATAGACTGTGGAGACATCGTCTGGAGCTTAGCCTTTGGCTCATCTGTACCAGAAAAACAGAGCCGCTGTGTCAACGTTGGATGGCACCGCTTTCGGTTCGGTCAGGACCAGCTCCTCCTGGCTACAGGCCTTAACAACAGTCGCATCAAGATCTGGGATGTTTACACTGGTGAGGATACGTGCTTCACATAGTTTCTGTTTCCAAACACAGGGTTTCTGTCTCTAACTTTATCAGCTGATTATCAGAACAGACATTTAAATAGATTAGGAAGATTAAGCCATCATATGTTCAGCAATAATTTTATTATATCTTCTCAAAGGACAGTCCTAAAGAAATTAAAATTGGATAAAATGTGATGCTTGTATAGCAGTGTACATTTACTGTCCTCTGACACAGATATTTTTGTCTAAACAATACCCCCATTGATACAGCCACCTGTCTCATTCCTTTTCTTATGTTAATATCAGCAGCATTTTGGCCATTTAGCATTTGACCATTTAGATTTTTATCTCCTTTGTCCTCTAGGAAAACTGTTGCTGAATTTGATGGATCATACTGATGTAGTGCGAGACTTGACTTTTGCTCCTGATGGCAGCCTAATGTTGGTTTCTGCATCAAGAGATAAGACCCTTCGTGTATGGGACCTCAAAGATGATGGTAAGAGAGTTGCATACCTTTTAATTTTCACTGAGCTTACTTTGTTTTTCTTGTTCTGAGAGATGCAGCCTAAGGTGGAGATGAGAACTGCTGTCCCCCAGACCAGTATATACTATTCCTACTCCACGTGTACTCTTTTGGACATGCTCCTTGAAATCAGAAGTATGGGTGTTACTTACATTTTATACAGTGGTGCCACCACCAAATGTTGTTTTGTTTTGTGTTGCACTTTTTTACACAACACAATGTTGATGCTCCAACAAAAATTTGTTGTATGACAATAAATCTTAAAATCTGAAATGTGATAGGGAGGTCTGGTACTGGCTGAAGGAGTTGGCTGTGTCTACATTATCTTCCAGAGATGAACAGACCTTCTAGTTGTAGCCAGTGGTGGTCTCCATTACTCTCCAAACATCCCTGATGTCTTTGTTCTCCAGCTGTTTTTCTACCTTTCTCTTGTGCTCCACCTTACTGTACCTCAGAGTCTTTTGCACACTCCTCTGCTTTTTTTCTTATCTTTTTCTCTTTTTTTTTTCTTTATCACCATTCTAACTGATCCATCTATGAATTGTAATAGAAGTTTTCCTCGAGCGTGAACCTTCTCTCATGTCTTCCAGGTAACATGGTGAAGGTTTTACGTGGACATCAGAACTGGGTGTATTGCAGTGCCTTCTCTCCTGATTCCTCCATCCTGTGCTCAGTTGGTGCAGGCAAAGCAGTATGTGTTCATCTTTTGTTTTGCTTGTGTGTTTTTTTTTCCTTTGATGTGCAGTTTGGTAGTTAATCTTTGTGAAGTTGCTTGTGACCATTATGCTCAATCAGCCTTACTTCCTGCTTTTCCTGGCCTCCCATTTCTACCTTAAAACAAACTTTCAACAAACATGAGCTGAGTTACCTGCAGCTTCTTTTTGCATTTTTATTTCCGTTTACTGTCAGGAATTTGGTTTTGGAGATGTGAAGATTTCAAACAGATGACTAGCAGAGACGTCATGAAGTCCATGTAGCTAAAGTAGAGCCCACCAAACATTTTACCCCCTGGGAAATCTTGGGGGAAAATAGTGGAGGGAAAAGAATCAAGAACAAATCAATTGAAATCATTTGTAGAAAGTAGTATTTTAAAGATTAAAGTAAGTTGTGAAGTTTATTTTTAAAAACCATTGCGATATAAATGCAGTTCTAAAAGGAAATGTGTGTGTTGTCACAATTTGAGGAAATGATCTACTCTGTTGCACCGTAATTATTCTGAACATGGTGGTAATGGTGCTAGTTCTGTTAGGCTATATGTGTCCCTACAGTGTGTGTCTTGCTCTTCCTGTCACAGGTGGTGGCAGAGCTCAGTGTGTGATTGGTTTTCAAGGGAGCGCCGCGCTGACATTTTGAGCAGCCGGTACAAACCTTGGACGCACAGTGCACAATGCCCAAAGGCGTGGCCAGGGGCAGCCTGGCACCTGACCCACAAGGTCAATCTGTACGTAGGTGCTGCTCCATGTTTGTCTACCTCTGCTGTTGCAGTCCTTCTATTTCATATTTATATTTTACTTTAAACATGTAAAATGGTGGTTAAACACACCCTTATTCCACCCCAAACACCCCCACCCCTCCCTCTCAACCTCTTCCTTTAGACAGGACCATCCAAACACACTAGGTTCTTTGTTCTTGGTTGTTTTGATAAATGTTTTTGTTTGTTTTTGTTTTTTTTTCCTAGCATTTACTGCAGAGTTGTAATGGGGGCACTTGTGTGTGTGTGTGTGTGTGTGTGTGTGTGTTTATGTGTGTATTGGGGATGCACGATAACCAATTTTTAAAACTGATACCAATAACTTTCAGCTACTAAAGGTCGATACCGATAACTAATAACCGATAACACACACACAAGTCTGTATGAAGGGACATTGATCTTTTCCAGTGAAAAGCTTTTAGCATGCCTCTTAAACATTTTCTAAAGATATCAAACAGAACTATTTGATAAAATGTGTGAATACATTTGGCGATAGCATCATACTTGGATGGAAGGCACACGTCAGCAAAGTAGCGGCGACTCGGCATCGTAAACCGTGGCTCCAAGTGAGGAATCAGACGAGAAAAGCCTCTGTCCTCAACGAGGGTAAAGGGCTGGTCGTCAAGCGCCATCATTTTTTGGATGTCTCAAACACCTCACGGATGTCGGTCAGTCCCGGTGGCTTTAGGTTTTTTGCGTCTTTAGCAACGCGGGCATCCTCATACGCTTTCAAAACTCTGTGGAAACAATGATTATGTTTCAGGTGACTGATCAGGGTTGTGCTACTTTTCCCTCCTCGTGGAATTTGTTTGGAACAGTTATTACAAATAACCGGCAAACTGTCTTCTTCGGAAACTTTGAAGAATTTCCACACTACCGACGCCATATTCTCTGTTGTCAAACGTAAGCACGCTGTGCTGCATGCCGGTGGTTCTTTTTATGCCAACGTCACATAAACGCAGCATTTCCTGCAGACCACTCAGGTCTCATTGTATAAGCAGAAAACTGCTGACAAATATTTATGTTATCGGGGGAAGTTATTATCATATCGGACTTATCGGAATGACGTAATAATTTCATGTTATAGTTATCTTGCATCCCTAGTATGTAAGTGTGTGTGTGTGTATATATATGTGTGTATACATATATATATACATATACAGAGGTGAAACTCAAAAAAATTTAATATTGTGCAAAACTTAATTTATTTCATTAATTCAACTTAAAGGGGAAACTAATAAATAGACTCATTATATGCAAAGTGAGATATTTCAAGCGTTGCTCGGTCTCATGTGTGTCATCTTTCTCTTGACAATTCCCCATAGATTTTCTACGGGGGCCAGTATAGCTCAGTAATCCCTTGGCCATTGGATCCAAGTCCTGCTGGAAAACAAAATCAGCATCTCTAAAATGCTTTTCTGCTCAAGAGAGCATGATGTTCTCTAAAATCGCACAGTTTTGTTTGCCTGTACAGCCCCAATGTAGGAAAGTTAATGTAATGTTGTGACAAACCAGTGAAGCCTTCTAACACAGCTGCAGGTTGGCTGTGAAATCCCCAACCTGTCAGCCACCTCTGGAAGGTGTCTGTTGCCAGAAAAGCCAGTATTGTCAGCGCTTCCAGAGAGACTGGCAGGGAATGGTTTTTTCCTGGCATCTCTGTTACTCCGGGTCCAAAGCGTCACGTAGGTCCAACAGCACAGCACACGGCAGTCGGTACTGGCTCAGGGGCCATTCAGTAACTCTTGCTGCTCACTCCGGAGTCCCATGCCATATTGCTCAGCAGATAAGCCGTTGTGTCTTTACGCACTGGGGTTCCTTTCAATAACAAATAACCAGTCAATTTTCTGAATAGCCACAGGTGGGGGAAATAACCTTATAGTAGTCTAACAGACGAGCGCGTTCGCATGGCCACCATGTCATTTTAATTTTAATTGTCAAGAACTTATTTGTCTGGCACATTTTGGCAGCAGGCTGTCCATCTTGTAAATCCTGTTTTTCTAACTTTAATTTGACGTTAAAGGTAATGTTGGATTTTGTAAAAATGTCTCACATTTAACATAATTTCCTTAAATTTTATTCTGTGCCACTGGTGTCACAGTTTCCTGTTTCTCCATATTTTGTGCATGCGGCAGGGTCAGGGTTGCCGTAGAGGTAGGGACATATTCCCGCCACGTTTGTTTTTTGTTAAATCCCAAAAGTTGACTATAACTTGCATACCCCAGTTGTTGTAAAACAACATGAATCACTAAATAAATGAAAACGTCTGTTGCATTTATTTCTTAAGACTCTGAATGCATCTTCAACTTTCCAGTAACTTCAAGTGAAAACATTTTTCTGCAGGCAAACAGCCAAACCGTTGTTTGCCTTCACGTTTGCAAATCTGTCTTCAAAGTTCACTTTTCGTTTAGCCATTTTTTGGGGAAAGGGGTTGTTGACAACGGTGAGTAGCTCTGTTATGCTGCTAGAGAACAAGTGAGGTATGCGCTTGCTGGCCTGTGATTGACGCAGTGCATTGTGGGACTTGTAGTATTATGGTGGTGGGTTCACTCTTAACAGCGGGCCAGCTCTAATAGTGATTATATATGATTATGGCCAAAAATAATACACTCTCGGGCCAGATGTGGCCTCCGGGCCTTGAACTTGAAGTGTGATTTAAAAGCTTAGGAGTCCTGTGCAGTTGTTTTGGATTAATTAGGTGATTAGAGGGTGGCACTTGGAGGCTACAACACTGAACCTTTTCACACTACTCCAATTGTCAGAGATTTTGATTTCTGAGTTTTCATAAGCTGTAAGCCATAATCTTTAAAGTCATAACAAATAAATGCTAGAAATATCTCACTTGCATATAATGAGTCTATACAATTATCTTTTTAAGTTGAATTACTGAAATAAATTAAGTTTTGTGTGATATTCCAGTTTTGAGTTTCATGTGTGTGTATGTATGTATATGTGTATAGGTATATGTACAATATCTACATAAGTGAGTACACTCCTCACATTTTTCCTAATGAAAATATATACTAAAAATATTTGTGAAAATGAGAGCGGTGTACTCACTTAAGTGAGATACTGTGTGTAGATGTGTGTGTGTGTGTGTGTGTGTATATATATATATACATATATACAGTACCGTTCAAAAGTTTTGGGTCACTTCCCTATTGAATCCCATAGCAAAGTGACCCCAAACCTTTGAACGGTA
>JBAFTB010000010.1:3836748-3850241 GCA_037177355.1 Melanotaenia trifasciata | reverse complement strand
GTCAGGATGTCTCCTATGGCAAGAAGATGCTGGCCGATGCTCTGTGCACAGTGAGAAAACTCTGCGGTTTTTAGGTGAGGCATGATATAGACTGTACAGCTTGTCAAAAAAAATATATTAAGTCCACTGACCTCCTTCAGGACATCTCCCAACAGCCAATTCCAGATGATGGTTTGAGCAGCGCTACACAAACAGGTCTGGAAATCCTGAAAGAAGCTGTGTAGCAACTTCTGATCAGCATCACACACAAAAGCCACCAAACACCCAAAAACTGGTCATCATTCATGTTGGTGAAGACGTCCCAGCAGTGCCTTTGTGATATCATCTGCTCAGGTCCCATCCAACGCAATCAGCTCAAAAAATGTTGTCTGGTTCTTTGTTAGTAAAAGCAGTCCTAACACAGACTACCAACAAAGACTTGGTTCCAGGAATTTTTATTATCCTGTGAGGGTAATTTATTGTACAGCTAGCAGTAAAAACAATCAGTCACAAACACACAAATAACAGTAAATATTTAAAAGGACCAGGATAAAAAATATACTAATGAATATATTTGTGTCTGTTAGTCCTGCATCTTGGTAGGATGTACCTGCTACCGATGGAAGCAGCAAAAATTCACCAGCCAACGGGTGGCTTTGGTCCGCAAGGATTAAACGAGCCTTGTTTAGCCCTCTGGTTTGATGCAGGGCTGAAAGGTCATTCAGGGAGATCCCTGCAACATAATCTAACAGTCCCCTGCAATCTCTTCTTGTTACTGAGAGAAAGGGAGCCGTACCAACAGATAAAAGAGATTCAATAAGACAAAAATAAAACATTTGCAAAAAAGTCCTGTCAACATTAAAACTACAAAGCTTCTGATAAAAATACATGCGCTGGTGAGCCTTCCTGCACACAGCGCCCACATGAAGGTCAAAGGTCAGCCTGCCATCCAAGTGGGTGCCCAGATATTTATAAGTGTTAACCAGCTCGACTGCCTGGTTCTCAATCCTGACAGGAGAGATGTTCGCAGGATTCTTCTGAAAGTCAGTTGTGGTGGACTCATCAATCAGCACACGTGTTTTTCTATTTTTGACAATGTAATAAACTGTTTTCTTTTTCATGTCTGTTGAAACATGGTCAGTGATTTCAGCACGTGTTGAGTGTTAAGCTCTGCCCATTCTCACACCATTTAACTCGTGCAGTCTTATATCAGTTATCATATCAGTAAAAGGATGCCCATGCTTACCAGTTTTATAAGCTGTCCTAAATACTCTGAATTTTCTTTCATTTCATCATCTGATGCCGTCTTTTCAGTCGACACTGCTTTTATTAAGGGTCTTTAATGGTCTGTGGGGTTTGATTTTTGGGAAGAAAAATAGCAAATTTTGTCGCTAGTCACTTTTAAAAAAATGGTCGGAGTGGTCTGAATACTCGCTAACAACACTGCAAGCTACTGGCTTTTTCTGTACTTGCAGGAGTGCACGTGCTGTTAAAAATTAGATGCACCGCTCCAACCTAACGTGCACAAACTTGCACATATTTCGAGCTCTGAACAAGTTAACTTGCCTGCAGGTTGAAAATGGAGCATTTTCATCTAAAGCTAAAAAAAGAATACTTTTTATTTTTGTTGTTGTTTTTATATCCAGATGAAAGTCAGCTTAGTCTTATTTTACCTTAGCCAGGGCGGCGTGGCTCAGTGGGTAAAGTGGTCGTCATGTAGCCTGAGGTTTGCCGATTCGAGTCTCGGCATGTGGAGCTCATGTCTCGGTGTAGACACCGAACCCGAACAGATCATCCTTAAATTTGAGACGTTTGGTACAAGAATAATATTTTATTCTCTGTGTAACTATGTGATCTGAAACATTTTTGTCAAATGTTTTGTGAACATCTTTGGTGCTGCAGATATAAAAATATGATATTAACCTACGGTATTTTTCACAAAATACTTACTGATATATCTGGTAACTCAAAGATGTTATTTTGTCTTATCTTAATGATATAAGGGTTTTTTCTTCTAATCAGACAATATTTGGATGTTGTAACATACCTGCCATGTTATGTTTCCCTTCTGAATAGAAGAAAAGCAAAACTTATGATCTGATCTTACTGAAACTACATGGCTTTAAAGAAGTAAAGATTTAAAACTGGATTGCAGGAATTATAGTTGTGATTTCCTTCTCGATTTTCTCAGGCTGGTTCGTTTCTGGAGCATCGAGGAAAGGGCTCCTCAGGCCATCGCCTCCCTGTCCAACGGCCTCTGCTGTGCCTTTTCTGCTGAAGGAAGTGTCCTTGCTGCCGGGTAAGACACAACAAACATGCTGATCTTGTTGTTGCCACTGGCAGAATGTTTTCTGATGTTCTTTCTTTTTTTAACTTTAGGACTCGTGATGGTAGTGTCCACTTTTGGGAGTGTCCTCGAAGCATTGCCAGTCTGCAGCACATGTGTAGGATGGCTGTCCGTCGGCTGATAACCACCCAGCAGGTGGAGGCTCTGGCCATTCCTACGCCGCTACGAGACTACCTGACCTACAGAGCTGTTTGAATCTACCTGCACCAGCTCACCCAACTGCACTTGTCCCAACAGCATGCTGCTGAAGAGCCAACCAATCCTGTATTTTGTTTTAGAAAAACAAAAGGAGATGAAAGGATTCTTGCAGTTTTGAACAAATTAAAGCAATCTGGATTTTAAAGAGGAAATTTCAACTGAAAGCTGAGTCATGCCTGTTTAAAATCCTCCATTTCCTCATTTGTAAATATTTATTTTTATAAGTGTTTTTGTAAATGACTGCTGGTCCCAGAGCCCCATCCTTAACCTGTTAGGTCAAAGTTCATCCCAGGTCTTCCTGCCTACAGATCAGTTTGGTACTTTCTCCTGCACCTTCAGCTGGACTCGTCTTTCTTCTGGCTTAGTAAAATCATTTATCTCCTCTTCTAACTAGTAATGGCTGCTGCATTTAATGGAGATGCTTACTGTGAATGTTGGGATTTATTTTTGTCTGCATCAGAAAACTAAAGGGCAGGGACATGGAGATGCATCACGCTATGGCTTCCCTTGATGCATTATCAGTCTGCAAGTACACACATGATCATCTCATCGCACAACAGCCTAAGAAGACAAGGATGAGATAAACAGCCAGGAAGCCAGTTGTAGCCCCACTTTCCCAACCTCTTGCAGGCGGATTACAGTTCAGCTAATCCACATGGTGGTTATGTTGAGTTCCAGTCGGTCTGTGCACAAAAATAATGAGCCCAGCGTATGAACTACTGATACTGAGGATGTGAACATATCAACACTGTTATGGTTTCATAGAAAAACATAATCAGTCATTTTTCTGTCCCAGTGTTTCTCAGACACAATATTTACACCAACATTGCATCCTCAAAACTATTTTCATGTAGGTACGTGGTAGGTTTTTTCTTGCCTCACATAGGACCTTTGAAGCAAGTCATTAGCCAGTTTATTAGCACGTTAAAGCTCCATCATGTGTGTCCAGCCATATTGGTCAGTGTTTTGTGGAAGTATTGACTAGAAAACGTCATAGTTTCTGTAAATGACGGATTCGGCCTGCAGATGTTAGAATTGCTTCCAGCAAGGCCAAAAAAAAGAAAAGAAATGGGAAAACACTGCGTCATGAATATTTCAACAGCTGTTTAATTTTTTTTTTTTTTGCTGTCCTTCTATGTCCAACAATGAAGTGTCTTACTACTAAACTCCGAACTTGTAAACTACTGCTCTAGACTGTGCTTCAGGTATTTATCTCTGTTGACCAATCTGCTGCCAGATCGGCTGAAGTTTTGTTTGGGAAAGAGAAGTGGAAGTTCAGTGACACTTTTTTAAGGCAGTGTTTTAAAATCCTGCCTTTTTTCCTGTCCTATGTGTTTTTTTTGTTGTTTCTTTTGTTTTGGGGGCGGGCTTTCCCCCCCTGCAGTTGATGAGCGAAGGGAAATGTGAGGAAGGAAAAGGAAACAAAGCCTGGGTCAAATAACGTTTCCCAGGTCCTTTGTGTTTCTGTGTAGGTGTAGAGCTTGCGTTAAATCATCTTGGCAATAAGTTGTGACAGCACTAACGCCAAAGGTTTTCCTTTTCAAATGATTTTGTAAGTGGCCGGGTCATTCCAGTAAGTTATGCTGAGATGGGAGAATGGGTATTAATTTGCTTTATAACAGTTCATTGTACAGAACCTGCGCAGTTTCTTTACATCTTTACCCGTCACGGCTGATAACGGTTATGCCTCAGAGAGATGCAGTATAATGCGTTGAGTATATCAATTACACATGAATGTATTCTGTTCCTGCAATCTTCTTGTAATGTATTATGTTTCTGGTTTCAATAAAAACCTTTTGACAATATGAGATGGCTGGTGGGTTCAGTGGGAAATCCAGCTTATATTTATTTATTACTAGATATTGTTTGAAAAGGGTAAAGAAAGGGTTTTTGTTCTATGATTTATGGATTATACGGTGATGCCCAGACCCTGTCCCAGGTCTGAGCGGATCCAGATGGCAACATCCTGTTGCTGCAGACATAGTTGATGAATGGTTGTCATGCATTTCTTGAGGTTCATTGTACCCAAGCAAACCTCAAGAATGAGAAGTATTTTTAGAGTCTTTATATTGATATCTGGAGAGAATCTGAACTACAGATTCTGTCAGTATCAAATGGTTCTATGACTGGAAGTGATATGCTCAGGACATGAAATCCAAAACTGTCATATTTAGAGAGTATTCACCATGGAAATCACAATGCATGATATCTCTGGTTTCTGTGGGTTTTCACGCAGTGCAACTTTACCACAACTTTTCAGCCTGTTAGTTGTGAACGTCTGCAGCTGGAACAGCCTCTCAATCCACACCAAACAGTAAACGGTCATCAGCTATTGTGTGATTTTTCAGCTAGAAGAGCAACGTGCCGAAGATCCTGTACAGTCTCCTGTTGAAAGGCAGCCATTTTTGCCAGGGCTGTACCAGCATAAAATCTCATGTCCCCCCAGAAGCCACAAGCTGCAGAGCCAGACAGCCATGCGGGGTGAATCAGCTGCACAGCTCTCCCTGCAACAGCCTGTGACCTGCTCAATGTTGATTAACCCAAGTGAGGATAGGCCTGCCCCCCTAATTTATATAATGAGGCAAAAATGCATACAGAAATGTAAAAAGAAGACATAGAAATCAATATTCTTGGAAAAATAAATAAATAAAAATAAAAAAAAAATAGCATAAATAAATAGATAAAATGGTCAATTAAAATACAGATATAAATATTTTGGGGCTAAGAAAATGTCAAAGGAAAATAACAGAAATAAATACAAGCATTAACTGATGGTGAACCGGGTGTAATTCCCCAGTTTGCCCAGCAGGGGTCGCTGATGAACCTCCTCTGTGGTGATGGTTGGGAGGTGGGAGGCTGGAGGCTGGAAGCGTCTGCGGCTGGTGTTCCCTTTCAGAGGAGCTGCACCCTTTTAACGCGCCGCTAACGGAGCTCCGTTGTCTGTTGGAAACAGTGAGTATTTACCAGCAATACCGTGTAGTTTACATTGAGGAGACCCAGTTATCCTGAAAGGACCGCGGTGAGGCACACAAACGCTCAGTGAGAATCGATTAGATCATTTACCCTGATCCCACTGGCTTCACAAAAAACGGTAAAAAGTAAAGCTGTGACTTGATCCAATTAAGCTAATTAGCTAGCTAGAGGTCTTACTTGAAACCAAAACAAAGACGTATCGGCTTAGTGAAAGCTCTGCTGTGATTACCGAGAGAGGAATAAACAGTCAGAGTTTGTTTTTATTGACATTTCCAGCAGTAAACCAAACAGTAGCCTAGCTAGCTAACCTAGAAGGTACAGCAGCTTTAGCCTTGTCATGGTTTTTGTTCCGACTTCACAATAAAACTGGAGCTTTGTATCCGGATTTTAACATGTGCTGCAGATTATGGGCCAGACTTTACAGATCCTTCTCGTTTTAACGATCTTTAACCAGTTCCCCTCTAATGTTCAGGTCCTGTCAGCCAAAGTTTATACCTGGAACAGGCTTGTGGGGAAAACTTTAATATTCCCAATAACTGATGGATAATTTTTCCATGAAACCGTTATTGTTCATCCTCCTCAGATATTTTAGTTGTGTTTCAGCTTCCAGATAATTGTTGGAGCTGATCTATGTTTGCATTCAGGTCTGTGGGACATTTCAGTGTTGGGACATAATAAAATTAATCATGTTCCTGCCTTTCTGCAACACTTCTGTAACATGGATTGTATGTTCATAACATAGATCTGATCAGTCAAGTTTCAGAGCAGATTTTCAGGAGAAATCAGGATTTCATTTCAACCCAAACACCGTGAATGGCTTGGTTTCCATCACTTTACCTTCATGTGTTTCACATTGAGTGGCCTGGTGTGTTGGAGCTGTGGTGCCTCAGGCTGCACAGTGCTGCCCTTCATCCAGAGGTCACTGGTTCTGTCCCCAAAATGCCTACAACCTCCCACCAGTAGTACGGATGATGTTTACCAACACCTGAACATACTGACAAAATGTTGATTCAGTTGTCTTTTTTCCCAAATAAGTAAACCAATATGTGCTTTATTACTTCTGGTAGGGTAGTTTCTTTCTTACCGCAGCCATCAGCGTTAAAGAACACAGCTAAATATGAGAGAAATGTAAACACGTGATAGCTTGTGATAAAAAAATGCTTGAGAATCGCTGCATAGAAATGGGATCACGTGTATGTGTGAATCAAGATGGTGATTTTTTTAAAGGCAGCCCTAACCTTCTTCCAGCTTTTCTGGTTCATTTTGCTCAGGCATGATGAAAAACTCCTGAATTAGTGAAGATAATAGAAAGCAAATGAGCAAATTTAACCCTATTCCACATTTTACCATTGATTCTAGTTGTGGTCTTCGCCATAACTGATGTGTACTGTGCGCCGGTCTTAATTTCAAACCAACACACAACTCTGTACAGCTGTGGATCAGAACCAGTCACAGCTGGCTCTGATCCACCTATCACCCACCCCTCGTCCTGGCTTTATATTACGGCTTTATTCTTTCTGAGCTTGGGTAAGAAGGGAATGAAGACAGAATACGCAGACATTCACAGAGATGATAAAAGTCCTAAACCTGTGATGTGTTAGAAACACTCAGCAAACGTTAGGTTGGATGTGCAACTACGCTCTCATAGCCCTGTGATGAGGTGCGATATGAAGTATGGATGGTGTTTATCTACTTTATATGTGTCTATATGAAATAGTAAACATGTACATATGTTGGTAGGTTCTTGAAAATATAAATATGTAGTAAATTATAATCAGGATATGTGGTGAAAAGAGACAGGAAGTAAAAGTGATCGGTCAGATTGAAAGCTTTGTTCTGTCCGTCCTGCTTTTAGATCATGTGAAATCATGACTGTAATTTAGTTTATTGTTTTATTTAGTTTTTCTTTTCTCTGTTTGATTCTTTTTTTGTGATAAAATACTGAAAATAGAACAAATAAACCAACAAAACAAAATGGGTTTTTATGAAACTTGTAAGGTTTTTGTTATAAAATAAAATATTTTGGTGTCATATTTTAAAACAAATTATTTTTATTAATGAAAAATCGTGTAAATGTGGTGGATTTATAATCCCTATGAGGGGTTGTACTAATTTAGATTTTATGTGTTGTAGGTGTCAAACAGGTTCTTTTCTTTCTGTTTCAGGGCTTTTCGCTGTGACCTCTGACTTGTCTTGATCAGGGGAAAGTTGGTGGCCATGTTTAATCTGATAAAGAAGGACAAGGAGAGGGAGGGCAGCCGGAAGGAGAAGAAGGATAAGAAGGAGAGGATGTCTGCGGCCGAGCTGCGTAGTCTGGAGGAGATGAGCATGCGACGGGGTTTCTTCAACCTGAAGAGGGAGGCCAAGCGGGAGTCCAAGAACAAGCTGGAGATCTCTCACCCCATTCCCATCAAAGTCGCCAGCAGCAATGAGCTTTCCCTCACGGACATCGAGTCGGACGGGTTGAGCAACCGGAGCAGCGTGGTGCTGGATGAGCAGCTGAGTGCTGCCAGCTCCACCGACGACCTGAAAGGTGAAGGTGGAGGTGGCCAGGACGGACACCGCAGCTCGGTGCGGGATCGCGTGGCTCATTTTGGTTCTTTGGCCAAGCAGAACTCCTCTCAGATGATGAAACGTTTCTCCTTCTCCCAGAGGAGCAAAGAGGAGAGCCCCTCGGAGGGCTCCACGCCATCTGGTCAGAACTCTGCGGCGCCGTCCCCTCAGGTGGAAAGCAAAGTTTTCAGTCTGCATCAGAAGCACAGCTGCAGGCTGCAGCCAGGAGCAGCAGATACCAGGAATGTCTCCATTCCTGACGTGGTGGATAAGACGTTCCACGCCAAGCTGCCGCTGCCGGCTGTGGTCGCTCCAACTGCACCTGAAGCACGGGAGCTGGAGCTCCAACGCCGCAACACCGGAGACTTTGGATTCTCTCTGCGTCGCACCACGATGCTGGATTGTAGCCCGGACGGAGGAGTTTACAGACGTGTGGTCCATTTCGCTGAACCTGGTGCCGGCACCAAAGACCTGGCTCTGGGGTTGGTGCCGGGCGATAGGCTGGTGGAGATAAATGGAAAAAATGTGGAAAACAAGAACCGAGACGAGATCGTGGAGATGATCCGTCAGTCTGGAGACACGGTGAAGCTGAAGGTGCAGCCCATCCTGGAGCTGAGCGAGCTGAGCCGGTGCTGGCTGAGGAACACGGAGGGTCTGCCTCATGACGCCAGATATGTAAGCAGCTCTTATCTACAAACTTCTCTCTGTTTCCTGAGTTTAAAGGCTTTAATCTAAAAGGACCAAACCATCTAAAGTTGTTCTGAGTGGGTGTTCATCAGCATGTAAATGTAGTTGGCCTGTTTCTGGTACTGATCAGTATATTCCTGCTTTTAGTGTCTTATGACGTAGGAGCTGATGGTGCTGTTGGGCCCATTAAAATCAATAAATCTGTTTTGATCTGTTAAAGTCAGCAGACTTTAAAACAATATCGTTGGTTGTACTTCCGATCTTCCCTCTCAGCTGCTCAGATAACATTTTTATTCCGGATTACTTTAAATCCTGTGAGAAACTCTTAATCTTCTGGTCAACTTCATAAACACAAACTTCCGTCTCCTTCTCTGTCAGGGTCGTGTTCACCTGGTTTGACCAAGAATGGTGACATTCTTTTTCCTGTCTGCTGTCACTGCAACAGATTTAAGTGGAGTTTCTTAAAAACTGAGTTTCCTGCTAATATTTATTCCTTTGAAACATATTTCACATACCAGCGTACTGATATATATAGTTTAAATTTTAAAGGAGACATGAAAGAATAATCTTGCTTTTGCATGAGTTGATATATTTGGGTTTCTGAAGCTGCAACCGTGACACTCTTTGGCGCTCCCTCAGTCTGAAGAGGAACCCTGTTTCACTGGGAAGCCTTCATTGTACATAGTCATGTATAATAGATCCAGTTGTCTGCAGGGGTGACGGGAATCTGGCACCGTGCTGAAATTCCAGCATGTAGTAAATAGTGATGGGAGAAAAAATGTGGGATACATGTGTGCAAGGATAAAAAATGGCTGACTGTTGAACAGAGACCTCTTGCTCTCAACCAGAACCATAATTTAACAAGCTGTTGTTTCTCCAAGCGCTTTGCCTCCGTTGTTGTCATTGACACTTCTGTGCTTTTCTGCAACCAGTTTGCACTTTGCAGCAGCAAGTGATGAAACTGTAACGTCGGCTTCAAATTGGTGTGTTAGTGGTGTTTATGGCAAGCTTTACGGCAGCTGGTGCAGGAATGAAAAGAACCAGATACCTGTTTCTGCTCGTCATGCTTTTAAAGAATGATTTACCCCACAAGTGGAAAAAAGTTTTGTCATAACGAAACGTTTTATGAACTCCCCTCAGCGGCTGTGCGAGCTTTACATATGACTCGTTTGCAGGGCCACAGTCACCTCGGACATACCTGTGTCCATGGGTGTCGCACCCGTGGGGGATGTGGGTGTTTTGACTCCCCCTACATCGCTCCCCCTCCCTCCTTTTGCTCCTTGGGTCATGTCAGGACTGTCGGTGATCAGCTGATCAGCTTTTCTGCCCCAGTTATGTCTTTCCTGTTGTTTGTTTACCGTTCAGCTCGTGCTGGGGAGGAGGAAACTAGCATGATCTTGACGCTAAACAGAGCCTGTTTTTATTAGATAGCCTTTGGTTTGTATATATTTTGTATTATTTTCACCATTAGCTGAGGTTTGCTGGTGACACAGCTTTATAATTTGGTGGTCGTAATACAACCAGATGGATCAGGTTCAGGGGCCTCATTTATAAAGCTGGCGTAGGTTCAAAAACATCGTATGCCAATTAGTCAACTTTTAGGATTAAAAAAACCAAACTTGGCAGGAGAATGTCCCTGTCTCCATGGCAACTCTGACCCTGGCGTTCGCACAAAGTCTGGAGACGGGAAACTGCGACACCAATGGATCAGAATAAAACCAAGGAAATGATGTGAAACGTGAGACATTTGTGCAAAATCAGATGTTACTGGAGATGTAGGATAACCATTTTTAAAAACCGATACAAATAACCGATAACTTTCAGCTACAAAAAGCCGATAACTAATAACCGATAAACACACTTAAGTTCATGACATCAATACTAACAAAACTTAAAAGACTTTTCCCTTTATATGAAGAGACATTGATCCTTTCCAGTGAAAAGCTTTTAGCATGCCTCTCAAACATTTTCTAAAGATATCAAACAGAACTATTTGATAAAATGTGTGAATACATTTGGCATCATACTTGGATGGAAGGCATCAGCATCGTAAACCGTGGCTCCAAGTGAGGAATCAGACGAGAAAAGCCTCTGTCCTCAACGAGGGAAGGGCTGGTCGTCAAGCGCCAACATTTCCAGGATTACATCTTCAGCAGCTTTAGTCTGTGGGTCGTGTCGTCAGATCATCCCACTCATTAATAAATTCTCATCTACCTCTGACTACTTCATTAATTGGTCTAGAAAACACAGTTTTACTCATGAACTGCACTTTCCAGAATAATCCTGATGCTGCAATACAATCAGGAAATATCAGAGACGTAGGAATAAACTTATTCCCCTCGGTTGTCAGAGCCAACAAAGCTAAATTATGTCCAGCTTTGTGGACGTTGCACAGGGTGTGGTGGAGGGGCCCTTGATGGCTGCTTCTCCTGCACCCTGGGACGGATTGCTCCATCATGCTTAGTCATGTTTACATAAAAACAATGACTCTACAAAAAACACAGACATACACACTGCAGACACACACCCACACATACTTGCTGTTTATGGATTTTACAGTGTTTCTTCTCACAGGTGACCCTATAGCTGGTCTGTTGTGTTCTCTCAGAAGCCTTCAGGATGTTTCCTGGTTCTTTTCAGACGTAGCAGCTGTTTAGTTTCTCTTTAGCTTTGATTGCAGTTGTTGTGGTTGGTTTTCTACCTTTTGTTTGTTCTCCCTTTTTTATCTTTTATCTTGCTTGAAGCTGACTGTTAACACTGTACACTAGTCTCTGGCTCACTCTGTGTTTTGTTTATTAGTAATTAGTTAAATCAGCTTCGCTCAGTAACGTCTCCACACTGTGATGTGTTCACTAGGCCGGAAACATTGGTGGAAGGTTCATAAACGGCCCTAAATCCTAATGAATGAAAGAAAACTAATAGCTAGCCTGTAGTCTCAGTGTGGCTGGAGTCTGAAAGATAAGTTGATGGTTTACAACTTTAATTTTAAGAGAGACTCTTAAATATAAATAAAAACGTAAGACAAATATATAAATCAGATGCTGAAAACTTTCATGGAAAATATGAGCTCTTTTTGGAATTTGATGGCAGGAAGACATCATAGCTCAGCGGGACAGAAGCAGCTTAAAACACGTGAGGGTCAACAGTCATTTCCACAACGGTTCTATTTAAAGTACCGGTGACAGTAGTGGGAAGTGTAATCTGTTAGGAAGGAAGTCTGCTTTGAGTATGCAGCTGTGAGCTAAGGGGCCAGTCTAACCGATTATCCTCTTTTTTTTTTTTTAAAGAGGGGCACTGTTTAAAATGAAGGTGTCGAACTAAACCTGTGCAGAGGTAAGGTTTAGATAGCTCCTCTGTGCACATTGCACTAAAGACGATAATACTAATGGAAGTAATTATTTAAATGTGGTTACAGCATTTTCTGAAAGACTACTATACCATCTACTATGACTAAGTTTATTTCCAGGGGCTGTAAAGTCAGTTAATTCACACTTCAGAGTTATTAGAAAATTGGATTATGAGGATATACTGTTCACTTTCTGAAAAACGATTAATTTCTTCACAATGTTCTGAGGAGAGCAGGGTTTCTGTGCTGCATTTGACCGGATAAAATGCTTTATTTCATGAAAAGAGCTACTGTAAGGATTTCCATGGAGCAAACAGGAAGTGCATACCAAAGGGGACTTTACTTTAAGTGCATTTGTGGTCATGCACAGACATAAACACACACTCATTTCCCCTCCATAACCTCTGTGGCCGGCCTGTTCAGCTGGTTTATGTGTGTATTAAGTAGAAGGCCTGTACTTTATTCATTTTAACAAATCTTAGCTTCACTGACACTTTTAAAGCTGAAAAGAGAAGCTGAAATGTTTTTGGTTGACTACCGTAGTTCCTGTCACTGATTTGAGCTGCTTTACATCAGCTCTGATACATTCATGTGATATGTACATCAATAACATATTAGTACAGATATTATTTATTTCTCATTAAGTCAAATTTATTTGTGCTTTTTGCAGATAAAATCACAAAATGCTTCACAATAAAATCCAAAAAAAACATAAAACCATAAAAGCAGAGCATTCATGATAACAAATTAATATAAATAAAATGTCAATGAAAAGATGTACAACAAAAAAAACAACAGCTTAACCACAGGCAGGTTTAAACAAGTGTGTCTTAAGCTGATGCTTACAGCTGTCTACACTATCAGCAGATCTAATACTGGTCCAGAGACTGGCCCAGAGATTGGTCTAGAGACTGGTCCAGAGACTGGTCTAGAGACTGGTCCGGAGACTGGTCCGGAGACTGGTCTAGAGACTGGTCCAGAGACTGGTCTAGAGACTGGTCCAGAGACTGGTCTAGAGACTGGTCTAGAGACTGGTCCAGAGACTGGTCTAGAGACTGGTCCAGAGACTGGTCTAGAGACTGGTCCGGAGACTGGTCTAGAGACTGGTCCAGTGACTGGTCCAAAGACTGGTCCAGAGACTGGTCTAGAGACTGGTCCAGAGACTGGGGGCCTTCTGGTCAGTTTATTAGATCTGAGTGTGCGAGACATGGTGTGGACGAGAATTTTATTTATTTTTATTTAACCTTTATTTAACCAGGAAGTCCCATTGAGATTAAAAACCTCTTTTGTAAGAGGCAGCAAAAAGTATCAGTTACAACCAAAGTATTAATTACAACAATGAACCGGTAAAATAAACAATTAAAATTACTTAGAAATTATGAAAACAGTGGCACTATATATATATATATA
>JBAFTB010000010.1:3825764-3835785 GCA_037177355.1 Melanotaenia trifasciata | reverse complement strand
TATATATGCAAATATCTGTAGAATATCCAACCTAAACCTGATTTAACCGCGGTCTTACCTCCGTCTTTATCCTCTCTCCGTGCTGCTTCCCTGCCTCTGCATCGGGGGAAGAATTTCCTGATATCCATCTACAGAAGTCACGTGATAATATGTTTCAGTTAGCATGAGGTCATTTGGTTTCATTCATAAAAATAATAATAATATAAAATGGACTTTTTGTGACACGTTGCGAGACCTGAAACTGCGCTGTGTGCACACCGCTCACCCGACACACGGAAGAGCTGCGTGACGTGTGTGTTCACCTGCTGCTCGTGCACGGTGACGTGCAGAGACAGAATGAGTTTGAGACCATCTTCAACTAATGTCATGACAAAGCCATAATAATGCAAATACACACTTTCAAAGATCAATAAACTTTTATTTCTAAAGAACATTTTACACTGGAACTGGAAGAAAATTTAAATAACAAAAAAATAATAAATAGAACAGACTCTCAGTCTCATTAACGATGAAGGAAAACAAACACAACCAAAAACAATAAAAGTATGACACGAGAGAGATACTCCGCAAGAAACGAGAGCGTTCAGTCGAGATGCTCCACAGTGAAGCCTGTTGTTAAACACAGTCTCTGGTAAAATAAGAAGGAAAAACAAACAAACAAAATGATTGTGGCTGGCAAACTTCTTCGCTTATTTTTTTCTTTGTGCAGTTATTTGACTTGTTGCTTATCGTGACAAGCCAACCTGCGGCCGTTGAAAAGAGTAAATGAGACGTTTTAAAGATGCTAAATTTCTCGATAGTCTCTTTTTAAAAACAGAGTCGCTAGAGATGTCTAAAAACCCGCTAATTATAGCTAAAAGTTGTTAAGCTGGCGACAGTTGGTCCTCCAGGGAGATGTTTTCTCCACCACCTGACCACACACCCCAACTGGTTGTATCCCCCAACAGCTCTCCCCATCATCCTCCACGGACGACCCCCACACCTTACCCCACTTGACAGTGACGAGAGGCCAGTTTCAGAGACAGATGGAGGAACTACACCAGAGGAAGGCTGCAGGTCCGGATGGGATCTGCCCCAAGGATCCTGAAGACCTTCACCACCCAGCTGTCTCTTATCTTGCAGCATTTATTCAATCTGAGCTCGAGTCAGGGGAGAGTTCCAGTTGTCTGGAAATTAAGTTAAAGAAATACCACCAGAAATCACGAGGGCGGTGCTGAGCAGAACGGCTGACATGTGAACAGCAAAAGTAACAAACCAGAGAAAAAAAGAATCAGAAAAGGAACAAAACAGCAGAAGAAAAACGAAGACAAGACTACAACTGTAGAAACTGTGCGAGCTTTTGAAGAAAGACTATATGCGAATGTTGGGCTGTTGGAAACAACTCGCATTACCTCCTCAAACGTGGGCAACGTATGAAACAGACATCGCTATTTACGCACGTTACAGAGCGTAAATGGGCCTTAAGCAGGGAAGTCCAGATGTCCCTCCACCCATCCACATTTGCCAGCTCATCCGGAGGGGTCAAGAGGCATTCCCAGGCCAGCCGAGAGATGTCGTTTCTCCTGCATGTCCTCGGTCTTCCCCAGGGTCAAATTCTTTTCGACTGATGGTATTGGCGATCTTGTTCTTTCATACACAACCTGCAGCTCGTGACCAGGGGTGAAGGTAGGATCGTAGATTGACCGGTACATCAAGATCTTCGCCTTTTGGCTCAGCATCACTGCAGATGCTGCACCGATCTGCCTGTTGATCTCCCGCTCCACCCGGGACAAAAACTACGCTGTTCCTCCTCAATCCAAGACTGTCCGGTAGACTAGGGCTAGCTGATATGGCCTATAACTGATGTCCTGATATTTGATGCACGATATATATTAATGATCGACCAATATATATATATTTTTTTTTATTTTTTTTTTAGGGCCAATGCTGATTTTTGTACATTAGCTTTGGCTGGTGGCCGATACGGGCTGCCGATTTTCTTGAGCTGATATTTGGAGCTGATACTGCTTTTGTTCCCTCAATTGACATGATAAAAATGACAATAAGAACAAATTACGCGTGTATGTCTTTGTTTTTGTTTTTTTTTCTTTTTTTAAGAAACACTTATTAAAAATGAAAGTTCTTAAAGTCCCAGTTTAGGAGCTGCTGGCTGTAATGGAGGAAAAAAGAGACGTTTTCTCCCGTCAGCCTGTACTGGCTCCTGTAGGTAACGATCCAGTTGCATGAACTCCTCCTCTTCATCAGTCTCCAGTCAGCTGCTATTCTTTCATCTGCACTGAAATGGTCGCTGCTGACTTTACCTTCAGGTTAAAAATGTAGTGATGAAGGTATATTTGCTAAACCTTTGTTTTGTTTTTATACATTAGATGCATTTAACAAAACAACTGCCAAGACGTTTTGAAATGTGCAAATTCAATAACTCAAATAAAATCATAAAACCTAAAACCAGGTGAACTTTCATTAAAACAAGTCTTAATATTTAGTGTGTGAAGAACAGAATAAATATGATTATATTCCGGCCACAGGTGGTTATTTTCACTGCACGGGATTTTTTGCGCTGTTCTATTTTTAGACTCCTGACGTTCCGGATCAGACCATGTGGAAGTATTCTGTAAAGAGCGGGATGCAGAGGTGGATCCATGCAGAGCCGGGCGGGGGTTTAGTTAGCTAGCAGAAGAACGTCCAGCAGAGTTTATGAGCCAGAAATATTCTTTCCTTCTCTCCGCATCGCAGTTGTATCAACCACATGTACGCTGCCATCATACGGGAAGCTGCATGCAGAAAGAAGGCAAGAAAAATACGACCATGACAATCTACACTATTTACTTTGAAGTCGCAGCCAGCTGCAGCCACTTCTAGACTTCATAGAATAAAACAAAACTTTTTAGAGCTCATTGGAGTTTTTACTCTACTGAAACTCTTTTAATTGACTTTATAGATCAGTGGAAGGTAACTGTTGTTATATCAGCTGATCACTAATCGATCAGCTGCTGCATGACATCATTCTGCTGTCTGAGGTCTGAAAAAGCAGATGTTATTTCATAATTATAATTTCCTTTAGTGGACTCTTTCACTAAGTTTAAAACTTATTGTTTTGGAGCTGATGCAGCAGGATTTCCAGCAGCTAGTGGGGGGGGGGAGTAATGCACGTCCTGCTTAAGACTGCAGCGTCTACAACAACACAGAGCTGCCTGTGGACGCCTGTCTGTAAATAATACCGATACTAGTAAAATGTCGGCTTGATATATTGGAAGGCCGATCTACTGGCCGAGCCTTACTGTAGATGGTGTGATCTTTAAAGCCTTCACAATGAAAAATTTTCTGAAATTGTTCCACAATTCTTAGGCTCAGATCGGTAAACCTCTGTCCATCGTTTCACCTGAGAGACTCTACCTCTCTGAAGTGCCCTTTCATACCCAGTCATGTTACTGACCTGTTGCCAAGTAACCTAATTAGTTCAGTATCAATGTCTTTTCCAGTCTTTTCTTACTCCTATGCTAACGTTTTACATGTGTGTAACGTCTTGCAGCCATCAGATTCAAAACGAGCTCATATTGTCACGGAAACGGTAAAATGTCTGTTTGAACATGTGATGTGTTGTTTGTTACAATGGGAATAAAATATTTGATAATGAGATTTTGTATTAATTTTTAGGAATGAAGTAAAACAAAGTCATTTTAACGAACCGAGGGAGAGATGAAAGGGAGGGAAAGTTTGGCTCAGAGCTGTGAAAGAGAATTAAAGAAGAAATAAACCATCTTCATGTGTCCTAACAGGCTTCCTTGAAGCTCGCGGAGACCAGCTTCTCATTTAGTTTTCTTTCTGGTATTTGTGGAATCTGCTCTGGAACAATTTGTTAACTTCCTGAAAGCAGCCCCCCCGACATTTTCTGGTGAAGGAAGTCAAATTAACTTCCAAGGATGAGGGGATTGAGGGGAAAAAATAAACGTATGTGACGGCATTTTAGACACAAATGTCTTTCTACTTTTTTCTAAATGAATTTTTTAAAAGATGTGTAAAAATGATGTGTCTACAGAAATAGTGTGAAAGTTTTTCCACATTTCATTCAGTCTGCAGCTCTTCTGCTATTGTAATGGCCTCAGATTTATTGGTTTTGACATCCTATATGAAAGGCAGATTTTCATTGCCTGGATTGAGCTGCATTTGTCAACTGATGGACTGCAAATAATATCAAACCAACTCCATTGATTTCATACGTACAACTAAGACAGTGTGATGAAATACAGCCTCGTCACTGACCCCTTTCAGGTATGTTGTTGTTCTCTTGTTCCAATGTCTTACAATTATGTAACTGCATTACTAACTTTTTGCAAGAAATTACTGGTAATTATGATTAATTACTTTTCTAAACTAATGTGCCCAAGACTGATGCTGGAACCAGGACTGCACATAAACCTGTGATCTCCTCGTCCCGGCCACATTTCTGAAGGAGAAACTATGTAAAGGGTGTTCAGTAACACAGTGTTGTTGCTTTGGTGTGTGTCGATGCCGACCGCTGCTGTGTGAAAACGTTGCGGTCAGCACTCTCCTTTCTCTCCGAGCTTCACACAGTGACTCAGCTTTACGGTCCCAACAGTGCTGCATCAGCACCGGTTTGTCCACTGTAAGACTTGTTACAGAGTCCAGTAAACTCAAATCAGTTCTACGCAGATGCTTTTAGGAATATTTAAAAACGTCTCAGATTTATAAATCTACACAGCTACAGCTGTGCAGTAAATGCAGCACTGCAACTTCGGAAAACCAGTTCCACACCTCCACATACTCCCCTTCCCTGTTTACTAACAATATTAACAAATTCAGTAACTTGTTCAGACAGACAGCAGAGCGACTGTTGGATGGAAAGGAGAGGAAGTAGTCCTGTACTAAACTTCCTAGAATTATACTGTCAATTATACTCTGAACTAAAAGTAGTTTCCCTTTATTTACTGTAGGTAGATGAGACATGACAGCTGCTTTATTTAAAGAATATAAATGAAAAACAAAACCAAAACATAGCTCACATAACATAAAATGAGAATTTGATTCCTAATTATTGAGGTCTTTATTCTTCTGCAGGACACGGGGGGGCGTGTTGACCTGCAGTTACATGGCGGCCATGTTAACACTCTTTCTGGTAGCTGTCTCAGATCTACTCTGGCTCTTCTGTGCAGTGTCACCAGAGTTAATCTGTCATTTTATTCACATCTCAGCCAGAGTTGGATCAACAGTGATGGGGCTGTAAACTGCCTCGTGATCCTCTTCCATGTAGCCTCTTTGTGCACCTTTGACTCCGGTTTTTAGGATGCCAAGCAGCACCTCGTTATTCTGCTCCACCGTACAAGTGAGGCTTTCCATCTCGACTTTCGAAGTTAGTCTCCTCTCCACGGTTCGACCTCACTGGGCGAGGCCTCTAGACTACCAATTATTATGGCCGTAACATGTAAATGACGACGGATTTCAGCTGCAGCATTTATCAAGGCCCGATCATTCGTACGCTGGGATCAGATACAAACATTTCATACATCACACTAAGACCCAGTCGTTCCTCTGCTCATTTTCACATTTGTTTGATAAACAAGGGCCGCTGTGTGTTGAAGGTGGAGGCAGTAAGGTAGACCGATCTGAGGTGTGGTGTCAGTTCCTGCTGCCCCATCATCATTCTCCTCAGCTAGCATCTAGCACACAACTTTGTTTTCCTCCTTGTTCCTGAATAATGACCAGAAATGAAGCAACACTGACTCACGCTTGAAGAACAAGATTAAGAGTTTATAAATTGTTTTTTTCCTGTTTGCTTATCTGACTTCTGACTAGATCCCTCCGCCTTCATAGTATCTTTAGTCCCTCCACCGCACAGATTCACGTTGCAGCATTCTTTATTATTTATTTGCCCCACCCTCTGCTTTAGGCTGCAGTTTGACCCATGACAGAATTTAATGGCTGACTGTAATGTAATGGAGGACCCTCTGATTTACTGGCTCCATCTTGTGGTCAGAAACAGACGTACAGTTCACTGACAGGCTGACTAATCTATTTACATTTACTGTTCACATACACTAAACAAACGTCTCTGATCAGCCAGTGTTTCTGGTAGATTCTGGCCAGTCATAATTTCCACCAGACACATTATTCTTTAGAGAAAATAATCCAGATTATCAGTTTTTCTGAATATATTTTATATTTCTTTAAACTGTTTGTATTGTTTTCTTTTCCAACAAGGAACAAAGTACCTTACTAAGCAGCATTGTTCTTTCCACTGTCATTTTCCTGTTTTTCCTTTGTGCACTTTGTTCAGGCCAGAGCCGTTTCCAGGAAACTTTAATGGGGGATCAAGATAAGAGACGTTAGTGTGGGGTAGCTGATCAATAAGCCCATCATATTTCCATATTTCCAGCAGATTCATAGATTTGATGATTTTTAATATCACATTATGAACGTTAGGGCTGCAGGTTGGTGTGGTGGTAAACACGGCAGCCTCGCACAAAGAAGGTCACTGGTCCAAGCATTGGCTGGGGGGGGGGGTTGAATGTGGGGGTATTTCTTTGTGGCGTTTGCACGTTCTCCTCGCTTGTGTTTTCTCAAGGTTCTCTGGCTTGGTTCACCAAAATCATGCATGTTAGGTTATTTGGTATCTAAATTCTCCCCAGGAGTGGGTGTGAGGGGTTGGTCGTCTCTCAGTGTTGGTCCTGCGGTGGACTGGCAACCTGTCCAGGTACACCTGCCTCTCGCTTGGTAATTCCTGGGTTAGGCTCCAGCGTTCTGTGACTAAACGGTACAGAAAACGATTGTTGAACATTAAAAATACTGCTGTCATTTAAATTTAATTTCATTATTAAGGCATGAACTTTGACAAAGAGCTGATTGGTCCAAATACAAAGTTCTTCAAATATTTCAACATGACTTTTATCGGAGGGTAAACACACCAATAATCAATAATCACTCAATCAATGTTCAGCTGCTCTGCAGCTGCTGGAAGTCTGGATCTGTTTTAAAGCTAACAGAGGACAGACCTTCAGACCAGCTTCCTGTACTGGTTGATCTGGTCCGTCTAACATTTTAATTTGGATGTGCGCAGTTTTTCCAGCTTCGCTTTCAGTTCCTCGTTTTAATCCATTTTAAGGATTTTCTTCTGATCATTACCCAGATGGTTATTTACGTTATTGTGAGCCAGAATGAGGTCGAGGAGAATCTTTATCTTTATTTGAAGCACGAATGTTAAGTAGAAAAAAATCAATATTTTGATAATACACAAACTTAGTCGCCCTTTTTCATCCATTTTCTGGTATGCTTCGTCCAGTTTAAGGGCTGTGGGGAAGCTGGAGCCTAACCCAGCAATAAACAGGCGAGGGGCTCGAACCTCCCCCCAGCGGAGGCTCGAACCAGTCCGTGAGGTTGCTCTGGTTTTCTCATCCTGGTTTATCAGCCACTCCACGTACATCTATTGTTCCACTTTGGAGGTTTTCAACCTGGTTGTTTGTCGAATTTCCATCTACAGTGTTGATCGATAACTTTCTGGTCATCATTACACGTGTGTTACCTGCTGGTAATAATAATAATAAATTTAATTTATAATGCACTCAAATCTCAAAATAGACTTTTTCGGTTTTACTTACAGCTCAGGATCGGACACGCGGTACTTGACTGTAGGAAGAGACCCTCCGTTCAGCTAAAGCCTGGTCGCAAATCCCTCGTTGTACTGGTCCTCATCATCCAGCAGCAGGTGGCTGGCCCCCAAAAACAAACTCCATCCATTACTGTCTGACCGTTGTTTCCTTCGGGAATTTGACAAATGTAGCTTTTCCTCTCTGAAAAGCTGTGTCCACCGCGGTGTCTTCCCCACACTGTGCCGTGAAGATGGTTGAGCTGAATGTGATCATTCATAAATAAACGAAAACTGTATTATAATAATTAGCTTTACGTGGAATTCATACCCTGGTTGATAATTCCACTTTCATCATCTGGAGGTTTCATTTCATCGGATGCACCACTCACCGCATCACGGATGTTACAGCAGGAGGTAGTAGGCTATGTAATGATAATGTGTCCTGTGGTGTACCTTTTCCTCTTTTAGCCATGACACTACAAGGATGTTTCTTCTAAAGTGTTCATGGGACCAGACAGCAGGCTGCTGTCCAAGATCAAGAGCAATTAATGACCCGTTTGCACAAAAAACAGCTTTTATGTAACTGAAATCTCATGGTGCAGTTATTTATAACTGGATGTGTTGCTTTAAAAGTTAGGTCGATCAGGTTCCAGTGCACATCTTCATCACCATTTTTTGATTTCCATGCATCCTTTTGGCATTGTTATTTTTCTTTGTCTCCCTCTGTGTCTGCTTGCACATGGAGTAGGACCAACTGATTCGTGTTTTCAACTTACTAGAGATTAGCATCCACCGATCTAAGAGGAAAGATGCAATTTTATGTTTGTGAAATCTTAAGTTCAACTTAAAGAAGATTCGTAAGAAGATATTGGTGAATGAGGCCCAATATTCCAAACTTTCTGTGAGTAGTGTATCTGTTCATATGCGTGCACAGAACGCATGTCACAAAATACGCCCCACATAACTCAGGACTTTATTAACAACGTGCCCGACTATAGCCTACTAAAGTGAAACAAGCGCACCTGAAGAAGGTGTGGACTATTTGCTTAGTCAGCATTTATCTAGTATTCTGTTGGCTGGAGGACATTTGACGTACAGCTTTTTCAGCAACCCAAGTGAGATGAAAAAATATCCAAGAGCAGAAGTTCTGTGTTTGAATGAAAGAGACGAAGCTGGAGTGCAGGAGATTTTAACCTTCAACACTAAACTTGAGTAGAGGAGCTGAGTTTTGAAAGGAAGAACGATATGTTTGAAAGCAAGAAGGACTTTTTGAATGTGAGAGCAGAGTTTTGAGAGAGAGAAATATGATATTTGAGCGTGAAAACAAGAAATCGTGCTCTCAAATCAAACAATTACGCTCTTGATTAAAGATAAAAACTCCCATAAATGAGCAGCTAATAGCCTCCAGACACAGATACAGCAGGCATGTTTTCAGTAAGACGCTACGTCACACATAATGGTTTGATCCTAGTCTGTCCTCACATGTGATTGATCACATGGTGGGCCAATCAAACTTAAGCCCCGCCCCCTGCCTCCAGGGGTTGGTATTATTCTAGATGCAGCAGTACTGACATGAACTCATGGCCTGACAGCTGAGATTACGGTAGCTGCCATGTTGCATTTGGGGGTGGGGTGCTGGTGAGACTCCTATTTATACCCTCACTTAACAAACTTAGATTACAGCAGCTGTTTCGTTTCAGTCATAAATAGCCATCCTATCACAGCCCTCCCCTTTCCCTCACCCCTACTGCTCACTCCATCTTTCACTCTGATCACTCCTTCTTCAGACAGTTTTCCAGGACTATTATAACCAGGAAGTTGTGGAATTCCTTCACTTACAGGTAGACTAACGTGTTGTAACTTCTTTATACATGAAAAATGTCTAAATGGAAAAAAGGCGACGAGTTTGAGCCCAGTACGCTCCACAGCTGACGGGACTATTTTTAGATGTTTGTTACATACTGAGGCAGCATGAGGGAGTTTTCCCTTGTCTTTTACAGCTTTTCTGGCATACTTAATACTCCACTATTAAATGAAAGACCTTTAAAAGGTGTGGGAGAACTTTTTTCTTTTGGGTATTTGTATAGAAGTGTGTGCATGGAAGTATTACCGTATAGTCCACAAGCAACCCGTCAGGTTGGTGAGGCAGCCACCTGTTGGATGCTTTTTCTTGGTTTGTGTTTGTTGTAGACTTTTTAGAAAACTCCTGTTGTCTTTGTTCCTCTCAGACAGTTATACACTCCTGAACAAAATCTTAAGTCCAGGTAAAAAAGTATTTACATACAGGTTGTAAGTAGAGCTTCAAAATGCAAAAACCCGTAACAGGAGCTAAAGATTCAAACATCGTGTCCATTAGCTGATCAAAAGCAAGGTTATCATAGTTTTGACGTTTTGTTTTCAAATTCATTTACTTTTAATTAG
>JBAFTB010000010.1:3766459-3780096 GCA_037177355.1 Melanotaenia trifasciata | reverse complement strand
TTTCTTTCTTTCTTTCTTTCTTTCTTTCTTTCTTTCTTTCTTTCTTTCTTTCTTTCTTTCTTTCTTTCTGTCTTTCTGTCTTTCTTTCTTCCATCCTGGAAATGGAGGATGTTCCCTCCTTTTCTGTGTCTGAGTGGAAGTCGTGCAATAATGTTTTTTTTCTGGACAGCACAGCGAAAGTTGCTAATGTTAAAAGTGGCGTTGTCATTCAGAACACCTTTAAACCTGTTCTCCCACTGATTAGTCCTGTAAAGGGAGTCACGATCTCCACTGTCCCTCGTTTATTAAGAATTAAACCCTGGCTATAGAGCTTGCCAGGTTTGGACAGCTCGTTTCAACCAATTAAATGGTTTCCCTGGTTTCCAAGTCCCCACCGTTTAAACCGGTTGTCTGTCACTGATTGAAAGACGCCTCCTCTAAGGTCTGTGATCAGTGTCGTTTCTGCTGTGTCCAGTTCCATAGAGTTATTCTTGAACAGGTACAGAGCACTGAAGACAGGGATGCACTTTTACATAGTGAGGGAGATGGACAGGGAATGAAAAACATGCAGTGAGTGGTTATTTGCAAGCAAAAATAAACACCAAAATAGCATGGCTGGTGAAAGTGGAAAATTATTATTATTATATTAATTATTTATATTAATTTGGTCAGTACACACTTTTACAGCTAGGCCTTTGACAAATCCACGTGGACAGTCAGGTGAGGAAAAACTTACAGAGAAGGAAATCTTTATCCTGAAGAAACTCATCGTCATGGTTAAGGCCCGTTGTTGCTCGACGGAGACGATGGATATGCAGATGGACAGACAGTTTCGTTCATCTTTCGATTGCTAGCGTAATTTGCTCTGTCAAGAATCAAGAAGTGAACAAAAAAGCAGAAGAAGAAGAATGAAGACGAGGACAACTGTCGAAATTGTGCAAGCTTTTGAAGAAAGACTGTACCCGAAGGTTTAGGGTGTGTAGAGCGGTTGGAAACAGCTTTATAGCAACGCTTTACCACTGCTAAACGCCAGCTCGTGGAAGTGAACTTAAGAACACAGATTGCTGAAGACGTTTTCTCACATATTCTGTCTGTGTGTTCCTGTTCATTGTTAGGATTTCTCCTACATCTCTCTCTCTTTCCATGAGTGGGCTTAAAGAAAAACAAGGTGATTCAAGACTTCTAAGTCAGTGTAAAAGAGAGAGAGAGAGAGGGGATATCTTTCTGTAGTAGAGGAGTTGGGATTTTATTCTCCTAGAGTTTTCTTCCTTTGTCATCTGACGTGAAGGAAATCATATCAGGTCACTTATTAAAAGTCAGAGCTCAATTTGAGAACACAAAATTGGCTTTTATTGATGTATAATCATCCAAAGGGGTCTGTAGTTGTATGTCCTCCTCCTCGATCTGGCAGCATTATGCAGAGGTTGGTGGTGAACACTGCTCCTGCCAACTTCTCACTGGGGTGTCTTTACAGAGAGGTCTCTGCTGAGGAAACAAGCAGGATCAACCTGTCCTTGTTCTGGCTGTTGAAGGAGCCGGTCCTGTTTGGAGACCGCCTGGATTCTGCAATGGCAAAGCTTTTCTCCTCTGTTACCAGTCTGCATAAATATTGGAAAAAAACATCTTTTGGGTCATGAATGTGTATTGCTTAATAGGGCTGGGTGATCCTATGATCATGCTTAATGATCACAATACATTTCTGGTCGATCACTGTGATCAGCTGTGAGCCTGTTTACTGTTTACCTGTTTATCAAACATGGTGGAAATGTGTCTGGCAGCAGCTAAAAACAGTCGACCTCTTCCTGCTCTAATTCCATAAGTTGTTGAAGAGGTTGAAGCTAGGGGAGCAGAATGACTGAATGTGAAGCTGAGGGCAGCAAAATAGATGCCAGGCACGACATCGGAGTTATCTTCCCAAGACGAGGTCAAAAACCAGCATCATAACAAATCTATTTAATCATTCCATTTAATCATTTAAAGGAATACCACAAAGCGGTTATATGGAAAGCATGAAAGTGTAAGCACAGTCTGCACAGCCTGCCAGTTTGGCATACAGTAGACCTAGCAGTTTAGCTGCTACCAGCAGTTTAGCTCTACTAGCAGTTTAGCTGCTACTAACAGTTTAGCAGCTACTAGCAGTTTAGCTCTACTAGCAGTTAAGCCACTACTAGCGATGCAGCCACACAACCAAAACAGCCGTCAATCATTTGCAGGCGTTGTGCTGACAGCAGCGTTCAAAGAGGAGCAAAAGTTTTGCTTGGGTTTGAATTACACACAAACGCCTCGTTATTATTATTTTTTTTTTGAAGCTACAATTTGATTCTTCTGTTTAGTCTGTTGAGAGACCATTTAATCATGTTTGGAGAATCCTTTTCAAAGGTGAATTTTCATTTGTGCTTTTAGAAATGCTCAGTGAGAAGAGCACAAATGTCAGCTTTGGGATTTCCTCTTAGGACAGGCTCATATGGCAGCATATGTGACCAGGAGGAGGAAGGTGGATGAGTCCCTTATGGTTGATGTAAAGTCTCTCTTTCGCAACATGTTGAAATCAAGAATTATTTAAGAATTTAATTTCTCTAAGTCAAGACTTTTTTTTTACAACTGTGGAGCCATAAGAAGCTTTGGTGTTTTTGAAGATAATCTTTTCTTTATATCTGGACTGATGTAATTTGGGTTTCTGTATGAGATAAAGATGGTTTGATGTGCTGTTTGTACAGACACCCCGCTCTACTGACTTTATGTGTTTCCATACAGATGAGGAAGCAGCTTCGTGATGTTGAAGCGAAGGTCAAAGACCAGGAGGAGGAGCTGGACGAACAGGCTGGAACCATACAGATGTTGGAGCAGGTATCGACCCAGTGGGACAACAAATTCCTTGAAAGATGTAAAATTTTGAGCAGCAGTTTGATTTCAGGCAAAACGGTCAACATCAGTGGTATAAATGAAACTAACAGATGACACATCCACTGCAGTACATAAGAACAATGATTAAATAGCATTTTCATTGATCTCAACAAAGCATCTGACACTGTAGATCAGTGGTTTCCAACCTGGGGGGGATCTAACCCTAACACCACCACCCCCATAAGAGAACCAGAGCTATGACAAGTAGGGCCCAGCTAGGTTAAGTAAAATGTTTAGTTTTTGCACTTTTAACAAAACATGGACAACTTTAGGAGGTAGTAATGGAAGAAATGCTAATAAATCAACAACAGGCAAAAAAACAAACAAAAAAAAAACCAAGAAAATATATGAGGCCTGTACTACGAAGTGGGATTAACCCTCAGAATATCTCTCCATTCCTTGATTTACCCAAACATTCCCAATCCTGGTAAGTTGTACTACGAAGCTGTTTTATCAATTCGGTAATTCAACCCGGAGATTTCCGTCTTGATCAGAGGGTTAGGATGTGGAGATCTGGAGAACTCTCATCCTGAACACAAAGAAAAGCCTGTTTTTTACTTTAGACAAAATCAGGCTGCTTGATGCTGGACTACAAGTTATTTAAAGAACAGAAAGAACACGTTGAAAGTGTGTTTGGAGTCCCTGAAGTTAGTTATTAAAATTTTGATTTGATTACGTTGTTCTGCAGATGAGGTATAAAACTCAATGTCCACCACCGATATACCAAAACATTATCATTTAAATTGATATTAATAAAACTGAAAAGTGTTGGAGGGATGAGTTTCTATCTAGACTTTATGGAACAATCTGGATAAAGAAATAAAAGAAGCCACTGTGATAAGAAAATATAATGAAAGACGTTTATTTGTTTGTCTCCATGGTTGATGTGTAGATGGTAAATAAGGTGTAGAATATGTTGGCAGCATGTTCGTCTGCAGTTGTTTTTAATTTAGTTTCACTCTTTATTTAACGATGTGTGTGAGTGAGGCTGTTCCTTGTTCTGCTGCCTTTTCATTCCAGTGTTTCAGATTTGTGTTTGCATTGATTGTTTTGTTTGGTTAAAGAATTAAATAAATGTATAAATAAATGAATTTGTGATGTTTGTTTCAGGCCAAGCTGCGCCTGGAGATGGAGATGGAGCGTTTACGTCAAACCCACTCAAAGGAGATAGAGGGAAAGGACGATGAGGTGGAGGAGATCAGACAATCCTGCAGCAAGAAGGTCAGGACTGTTCGTTTAATGATGTCATTTCCTGTTTCAGGGAGTCGGCATGAAGTAAAGTGAACAGTTACACACGAAAACCTCTGTTACAAACAATCAGTTAGAAAACACAGTGTGATGGAGACGCTGCTGCCTCTGAAATCTCTTAGTTTACTCATGTCTCTGTTTGCAGCTGAAACAAATCGAGGTCCAGCTGGAAGAACAGTATGATGAAAAGCAAAAGGTACTCAAAGAGAAGAGAGAGCTGGAGTCCAAACTTCTGTCCGCTCAGAACAAGGTAATTACAATCTCCACAGAATAACACTTCAATAGGACTCATAAGTTCATCCGACTGATTTTATGTGAGTTCATCTGAGCATAAAGCGGAAAAAAGAAAAAACATGTGAACCACGAACCGCTAGTTTCCTCCTTCTCAGCTGAACGATAATCAAACGCAGCAAGAGAGAAAAGCCAATCAGCTGATCACCGACAGATATTACATGTATGTGATGTAATAGTTAATGCATAGCAGGTGTTTTGGGTTAAGTCGTCAGAAGACTTAACAACCTCAGGCTTTATCACAGCAGCAGTGTGGCTCAGTGGGTAGAGCGGTCGTCTCGATCCTTCAGCTCATATCCAGGTGTCCCTGAGCAAGACACCGAACCCCAAATTGCTCCGGATGGGTCGTGGTTGAGCGCCTTGCATGGCAGCTTCCGCCATCAGTGTGTAAATGTGTGTGTGGATGTGATGTATAATGTGAAGCGGGTATCATTCCAGGTACAGAAAAGCTGTATAAATACCAAATTTTCTGAAATAACCTGGTACTGCCACCTGTCAGAAGTCTGCTGTACCTTCAGATGGTGCTGCAGCCCACCTTGTTCCACCTGCCTGGCTGGCTGTTTCCCTTCATAGTTCCTCTGCCAACTGCTGTAGAAACCCCTTTGAGCTGTTTGGGTTTCAGTGCACTTCTTAAAGATGAAAGTGGACATTTATTCCTACTACTCTGCATACTACCCTTTACAGAATATTTCCACATCATATGATCCAGAACGTCAGGAAACTATAAGTATTCATCTAGTATTAGGAAAAGTCACAGGCCAGCACGGCCTCATGATTTTATAGTTTTTGAATATTTAAATTTTAAAACTATCTAAATGACCGTCTTGGCCGTTCTAGTGTTAAGGTAGTCATGTGATCATCAGAAATTCCAGTTAGAGGTCTGAGATCACTGAAGAAGTCGTGGGAAAAGGGATTAGTATTGTTAGTTTTACCAGATAAACTAGATTATGGAACTAGTTTTTTTCTTAATGATTTATTGACCTGTTCTATCATCATTAAACACTGAAATAACAATAAGATGGAATAACCCCTCAGATGATAAGAGATTAAATATTTGAATCTGATTACACCTGTCTCCCAGGTGAGGATAGGTGACATAGAGACAGAGAAACGTTTAAGGAAGGACCTGAAGAGAACCAAGGCTCTGCTGGCTGATGCCCAGATCATGTTGGACCACATCAAGAACAACGCACCCAGCAAGAGGGAAATCGCCCAGCTGAAGAACCAGGTATGTCCACAACACCGTCGTCACCACTTAGAGGCTTTTTACCGTTTAAAGATAAATATGAGAGCAGATCAAATTTTCACTTGGACTAAATCATCATTTATTCACCTGAGAATAAATAGTTTTTTTAAGAATATCATGGAGATTTTATGTTTACTTGATGAGACATCAAAGTCTGTTTCTGCTAGTGAGGATAAACTGGATCATGTTGTCCAGGAACAATGAGATCCTGCAGTCAGACCAGGACTTCTGTCATTTCTAGACTAAAACCTGTTTTCTTCTTTGTGCTGCAGCTGGAGGAGTCAGAGTTCACCTGTGCAGCTGCCGTTAAAGCTCGCAAGTCCATGGAGGTGGAGATTGAAGACCTACATGTTCAAATGGAGGACATCTCAAAAACAAAACAGGCGGTTTGTAGACTTCTGCATATCATCCTCTCAGAGTTTTCTGGACTTTTAATCAGGTTTATGGCTGATAGCGTGACAGCAAAAAAGATTTTTAGCTTGTACAAGTAGAGATGTTAGGCTCCTTCCATGCATCACCAGCGTTGCTTTTCTGGATCATGATGAATCACTGTGACTTGATTTGACCAGATTTGGTTTAGTTATTGAAAGTAAATTGAACAAATAAAGTGTTAAATATCTGAATGGGTCCCGGGCCACTTTGGACTGGAAAAAGTTTGGTCCAAACATCAAAAAGATGAAGAAACTTGGCCACAAAGGATGTTAGACTATATTCTCATAATTTTTTTGTCATCATAACTGTGGACCAAGACTGCTGATGTTAAAATCTGGATTTTATGTGAGGTGTAATAGAGATATTTTTGGTACAGATTTCATAAATACACTTTCATATCAAAACAAGATACACCCGGTTGGTCCATTTACAGATAATGTTGCTTTCTGCCCTTCAGCTGGAGGATCAGCTGAGCCGTCTACAGAGGGAGAAGAATGACTTGCAGTCCCGAATGGAGGAGGACCAGGAAGACCTTAATGAACTGATGAAGAAGCACAAAGCAGCTGTGGCCCAGGTCTTCTTCATATTACACATTTCTACATGTGCACTTTCAGTCTGTCAGAACCCATTTTAAAAAAATGCACCATGAGAGCACCAGGCAATTTCAGGTTGATAATGATTAATAAACCACACATTCTGATGCAACTTTGAAGACGTTTACTCGCCACCTTAATGTAATTATAAACAGCTTGCTGCTGTTTAAACTAAACACTTAGTGGACATTAATATGTATGAAATAAATTTATTAAAGACAAAAATAGACTACAGGTGTTACTGGGCACAGCCATCTTTAAATTTAGAGTCCTGTGGGTTCTCTGCAGCGTAGGAGTTCTCTGTTCAGAAAAATAAGTTCACTTGTCATTTTCAGCAGAAATTTCTTTAGGAAACGAATTACAAAGACAACTGAAACGCACAATAATTGCGTACAGCTTGAACCTTACCCATCTAAATTATTATTATAGCACCATCTAGAAGCGGTTGATGTTACAGCTGTTAGCTGCTGGTGTTACAGCTGTTAGCTGCTGATGTTAGCTGCTGATGTTACAGCTGTTAGCTGCTAGTTAGTTTGACCGTGTTCCCCGGGAACTCCTGTGGGGGGTACAGCTTGTACGAGCTGTCCGGTCCCTGTACGACTGGTGTCAGAGCTTGGTCCACATTGCTGGCAGTAAATCAGAATCGTTTCCAGTGCGGACAGAATTTCTACGCGCAGCCGAGGTGTCTCACTGGAGCGATTTGCAGCCGAGTGTGAAGCGGTTGGGATGAGAATCAGCACCTTCAAGTCCGAGACCATGGTCCTCAGCCGGAAAAGGGTGGAGTGCTCTCTCCGGGTCTGCGATAGGGTCCTGCCCCAAGTGGAGGAGTTCATGTATCTCTGGGTCTTGTTCACGAGTGAAGGAAGGATGGAGCGGGAGATCGACAGGCGGATCGATGCGGTGTCTGCAGTGATGCGGACTCTGCATCGGTCTGTCGTGGTGAAGAAGGAGCTGAGCCAAAGGGCAAAGCTCTCGATTTATCGGTCGATCTATGTTCCTACCCTCACTTATGGTCATGAGCTGTGGGTAGTGACCGAAAGAACAAGATCGCGAATACAAGCGGCCAAAATGAGTTTTCTCTGCAGGGTGGCCGGGCTCCCCGTTAGAGATAGGGTGAGAAGCTCGGTGATCCTTGAGGGGCTCAGAGTAGAGCTGCTGCTCCTCCACATCAAGAGGAGCCAGATGAGGTGGATCGGGCATCTGGTTAGGATGCCTACTGGACGCCTCCCTGGTGAGGAGTTCCGGGCACGTCCCACCGGAAAGAGGCCCCGGGGCAGACCTAGGACACGCTGGACGGACTAAATCTCTCGGCTGGCCTGGGAACGCCTCGGGATCCCTCCAGATGAGCTGGTGAATGTGGTTGGGGAGAGGGAAATCTGGGTTTCCCTGCTTAGGCAGCTGCCCCCGCAACCCGACTCCAGATAAACGGAAGAAAATGGATGGATGGATGGATTTCCTGACCACTGTAGAAACTGGATCATAATTACAAAGATCAGTGGAATCATATGCTTTAAAAATAGGAGTAATTTCAGATGTCTTTCAAACATCAGGAAATTTTGATTTTGATTGCATAATTAACTAAATGATGAAACTTAAATAATTAAGTTAACTTAACTGATTAACTAAATGATGATGTGGCATGAGAGTACTAGAAAGAGTTAAGAAAATTCATACTTAGGTTTATCACAAGCATGAGAATGTAATATGTTTGATAAATTACTTTGTGAAATCTTAGAGACAGAGCACTCTATCTATGAGGTCTATTAGTTGATATTGGTGGTACTGTAAAATTTGAGGAGGGATAGTTTTGGGATAATTCTTCTGGGATGTTTCAATGAGTGGAGATGAGACGGGGTTGTTACTGATCAAACAGCACTGAAAATGTCATAGACGTGCTGCATCACCCCTAATCTTTTTGTATGTCTAGACATTGCATGCTAAACCAATTTTAATGCCAGTCACCTCTGGCTCACAACTCCGTTCATCCGGCAATATATCTTCCTCGGGCTTATTTCCACTTATCATCAGTTTGTCAGTAAATTTGAATAGAGTGCATGACCAGGACTCAGCTCAGCTCAAACAAACTGAAATTTAAATACAACAAAACAACTATGAATCATGTTTAATCTCCATCTAACTAGAAGTCTTCAGTATAAATCTGTCTAGTTTGCTCTGTTTTACTGAGGGACACAAGTACATGAGATCATTCTTGCTCCACTCCACTCAAGCCAGGTCCTGATTATTTATCTAATCATTTCTTGCTGTTTGCAAGAAATGTGCAATTAACACATTGGACTCTGTTTCAGCTTCCCAGGCTCTGTTGAAGAGTCCTAACCAAGGTAAACCAACAGAGGCAGCTTGATTTTAGTGAGATACACATCTTTACAGCATGAAGTACTTACAGATTTTGCATACAGCTACTGTATTATAGTCTACTTTTATTTTCAATTAAAATATGATTTCTGAATAGCGTGCTTTTCTTTGACATGGACAATTTCAAGCTCGTCACCGAAGCATGTCGACTGACAGATTATTTAAATAATATTCAAATCTATTAATTTGCTATCCATTTGTTTAATTTAATTTTTCTACAAAGAACAAAACAGTGGTGTTTTTCTTTTTTAATTACAGTTCCTTTACAAACAGACACAGATTTAGAAAATAGCTGGGAGATGCTCAGTGTGATCACAGCTGCTTCTGCATTGTTGAGCATCTCTGCAGCAGATAAACAATAACTCATTTCTTCTCACCACCCAGTTTCTGAGCCATTCTGGGCCTTCAAACTGGCAAACATTTTTATCCTGCTTGGACTATTTTAGATAAGAGACATAGTAGTCAGCACACAGTAATGAATAGTTTTTGGGCTCAGTCCCACCCCTGCATGATGAGGTCAGTACACAGCAGTGAGCTAGCTGTTAGCTGACAGGTATGATCTCAAACGTCAGAGTTTAATAAGCTTCCTTATTCAAGAGCAGCACATTGGAAATGCTCATTTTCTTGGCAGGATTTTACTCACCTGTTGTATCTGAGATAGTGACATTACTACAATGGAACACCCAACTATAAATATATCCAACATATTTTCATGCCAACAATTGTCTGTTTATTTTCAGCTTTATTTCAGACTTCATTTATACACAGAAAATATATTCCTATTAATATTTTGATGTATAATATGGAAAAATACAGTGTATATGCAATGTAATGTTTATACATTACCAAGATGCAATGTGTAAACAAAATGTTATTGCCTCCACAACAAACTCCCACTACAAACTCATATATATATATACACACACACTTCAGACAGAACTGTACATAAACTCCCTTCTCTTCCTATCCCCGGGGTTCTGTCTTATGTGTTCAACTTGTTTGTTGAAAATAAGAACTTCAATCAGTGCAACAGGAAGTTGCCTCTTAACGAGTCAAGTCATTTCCATTAACTTCCTGTGTTCCTCGTTATTGCTAATTACCACAGAAACAAACTCGTTTAGCATTTTCAATTTAGCCCGCTCGGTTAGAGAAATGCTAATGATGCCGTTATGGAGAGCGAGATAGAAATGAGCAAAAAGAAAATGGCTGGGAGGCAGGGAGAGAATGAAATGAAACAAGAGAAGGAGAAAAGGAAAAAAGGAAAAAAAAGGATAAACAAATTGGTACCATGAGAGAAATTAAGCAGAGGTGAGATGGGGTAGAAAGGACTAAGAAAGGAAAAAAAAAAAAAACAGTGAGTAGATGAAAGACAAAAGTAGCATGAATACACAACTAAGGACAAGATGAAGTAGAATTAAACAAGTAAGACTGGGCTACTCAAAAAGAAAAAAAAAGAAAAAGAAATGAGGGAAGTGGAGGAAAAAGAAAGCAGGTAAAAGAGAGTGCAGATGCATTAGCTGAAAAGACTGAAATAACTGGAAAGCAGAAAACATTAAAGGAGCAGAAAACATTAAAGGAGAAGAAAACATTGGCATTCACTCTAAATCATATGGACATCATAGATAGCGGATTAAAGATACATGTATCCTTGAGGTCTGAAAAGTGAAGCCAATCTGATTCTTTGTCATAGTAGTCAAGGTTG
The DNA here is from genome assembly GCA_037177355.1 of Melanotaenia trifasciata. Classification (NCBI taxonomy): domain Eukaryota; kingdom Metazoa; phylum Chordata; class Actinopteri; order Atheriniformes; family Melanotaeniidae; genus Melanotaenia; species Melanotaenia trifasciata. The sequence goes on along the minus strand of JBAFTB010000010.1, from coordinate 3,769,328 downwards.
CAGAAAAACATTGCCACTGTCTCAATATATAGTCATATTTATAGTGTAAATAATGTCCCATTTTCAGTAAAAGACGTGTGGTTTTCTCTGGACACAGTGAGTTTAATGCTGAAAATTTCATTCAACAGAACTGGATTGGTCCCAGTTTCAGTCTTGCATACATAAATTTAAGGTGCATACTTCATTCAAAAACAGTGAAGCCCTTCTACTTTTGACTCTTGTAATCCTTTTATTTATTTTTTTTCCTAAGTGGCCCTTCACTGGACACAAACTGGTTATACTGGACAACAACTCTTCTTTCCAATAATGTAACCTCCCAGTTTTGCATAGAAAAAGACCAACCAGTTGCTTTAATCATCACATTTCAAGTGATAGTGAATGATTAACTTTACACAGTGCAAACTGCAAATACTGTATAAATGGATACAGATAACACTGGTTAAATGTCAGAGTTTCACATAAGTTGAACTCCAAAGTCCCAAATGACAATGACAAGAAAGAAGCAGTTACTACTTTACTGTACCACTGATAATGTTAAAAACATGTAACGATACAGCCAGGAATTCAGACACACACCATTTGCAGGCTAAAACTTGTTGTAGATGGTTGGAAAAAGTTTTATAATTCATCAGGATGTTATCTAGTGTAGCTGAGCAGTCAGAGTTTGTGCAGAGTTACTTCTAGCTGCTGCAGCCATAAAATGAACATCATTTGTTGACTGTGCTCTGAAAGGAAGTATGCATGTAGCTAATCATAATCACAAGTTAAACTGCAAGAGGGGACAAAAGTGTTTCACATCTGGATTGTGATTCCACTCCAACATATTCATGTTTCAATTGTTTGTCCCAAGAGCTTGTTTTGAAGACTTTATTTTTACTTATCTTAGTGGTCACTATGTGAAACATGAACCACAATAAAAACAAAGCATTTCTCTTTTGTTGTATTTATTTACCTGAATGAAGTTAAACCTAATGTTCTGCAACATCATGTATCCAAGTTACATGTTTTTTCACATAATATTCTTCTCAAAATTTTCCACAAAGTAAGGAATATAACTTCTGATCAGATGCAAATGAAAGAAAATTATGGAAAATGAATAAAACAGGAGGTCTTTAAAATTGCCAGGCAATAACTGACACTCCTCACAACTTTTTCCACTCTAATTTCTCCAGAAACTACTCAGCATATGGCTCTGTACAGTAAGGGTCTCTAGCGGCAGAGTGCCCACACACCCACTTACCTGGCATATGGATGTCTCAGGGTCACAAGTGGAAGAGTGCCCATTGCATTGGCACTGAACACAGCTGCCCATGCCGGTAGCTGTGGGCACCCTGGATGCTGGAACAGATATCAGGGACCCCGGGCGCAGACGGAAGAACCCTGCAGCACACTCCTGCACAGAGACAGGAGGAGAGAGATAAAGGAAGCTGACATTTAGAAGAGATAATACTGTTTAAGATCTAGCTTTTGTTGAGCATGTGCTACCACAGTAACCTCACACGGTGCCTGATATTAGAATACATACCAACACACACTCACAAACTCATACAATTATCCCTAATGGTCACTTCTCGAGGCGACTGTTGACCGCTATCTTACACACACACGCACACACAATTAAGAGTTATTCCCTTCAGTAACTTTTGAACACAGACACACATACCCTCACATACACAGCATACAAACACATACAGACGTGCAAGGTAACTCTCTCTTGCTCTCTCTCCTGTTCAGTAATAATTAATGGAGTCCATTTAAAGAGCCATCTGTTCCCTCTGCTAGCACTAAACGCCCGTTTAAAAATACTTTATTAGCAATGACGGCAGCTACAAATAGAACAGCCATCTGTTAGGCGAGCCCTCCACGACCTGTACATTTCAAGTTTAGCTACCGTTTGCTGTTTGGCTTCTATTTGGCATTTTTTCAACAGTATCTATGCTTTCTAAATTATGTACACAGTTGATCTTCTAGGTAAATATGTACAGGCCCTGCTCTGCACACATAACACAGTGAAACAGGGGTTAAGAAATACAGCCGATACTTTGCGAACAAATCTTGTATTCCACTGAGATTATCACAATGAAACCTACATGACTTTCAGGCACTGCAGTCCAGCAGAATTACCCACAAACAAAAGCTGATTCTATAAAATCCTCATTAGACTAAGACTGGGTCACCGCTATATAATTTCTGTGGCTTAAGAGAGAGAGCTGGAAAAAGCTGAATGTATATTGACAGAATCATAGCTGAGCAGAGGAGATGCTCAAAGAGGATTAATCACGACAAAGAAATTGAAAAACCTAAAGAATTTAAAGAAACAAGAGCCTCTTTTTGCAGAGGCTTAAAACACTAAATCTAAATTAGAAACCTGTAAGATGCAATTGAATGTCAACTCTGTGGCCTTCATGTGACTCTTAAGGCAGCAGCGCTCTAAAAGAGATGTTAACTTTTCTAATGTTACAAATGCAACTTGTGTAATTGAAAACACTTCTTAAAATAACATTTGCTATTAGGTGCCTTTTAGGGTATTTGCTCGTTTCATGCATTGTGATTTTGATAGTTTCATCAAAGAAACTTCACAAAGACTAGAAAAAAACAAGTTTTACTGACTATATTTTAAAGTGATCTCATATCTTCTAGTTCCTCTAAATTACATATCTCAATATATGGTTTTATTATCAATAATAAAACACTCTTAAACCTTATTTATACTTCCTTTACAGACCCATATAGGTATATTCATGTCAAATGTTACAGTCCACATTTTCCCACGCATGCTTTTGGTTTGCATGTTTGATAATAATAATAATAATAATAATAATAATAATAATAATAATAATAATAATAATAATAATAATAATAATAATAA
>JBAFTB010000010.1:3748449-3763563 GCA_037177355.1 Melanotaenia trifasciata | reverse complement strand
AGCCGGAATTGGATTTGCGTTCAGTGTTGTGGAGTTTTTTGGGGGAGAAACTGGGCTCTTTGGGGGAAAAAAGAAGGGGGGGTGTCATTGGGGAAAAGAAGCCCCGGGTGCCACCACATGTACGTTCTGGATAACTATCTGGTGTCAAAGGTGCAATTTTAAAAGAAACTAAAGAAGCACATTATGACTCACATATAGAGCGATGAAATGGATATTTGTTTTATTAATGAAACATAAAAAACTATAATCTTACCTGAGTGAAGAACTTCTATGGTATAGGAACATAAATTTGTGTATATTTGTGTCTTAGATGCAAGTTCTCCAGAGTCAGCTGGAGTTCCAGGAGCAGTCTATGGTTGAGAAATCCCTCGTCAGCCGTCAAGAGGCCAAGATCCGCGAGCTGGAGACCAAGGTGGAGTTTGAAAAGACGCAGGTCAAACGCTTAGAGGTGAGAATTCACACAGGTGGAGAAAAGCAGCTGGTGGTAGGTGAAAGGTTCAGAGAACTGCAGAATAATCCCATCACAGTTTTTAATGTCAGAAAAAGTCTTTATTCTTCATTTTGTCCCGCATGAGTTTATTATGAGCCTTCTGTGCTTGTTGCAGAGCCTCGTAGCCCGTCTTAAGGAGAATTTAGAGAAGTTAACAGAAGAACGAGACCAGCGGATCAGCGGCGAGAATCGTGAGAAGGAACAGAACAAACGTTTGCAAAGACAGATCCGAGACATCAAAGAAGAGACGGGTGAACTAGCCAAAAAAGAAGCAGAAGCGAGCCGTAAAAAACACGAGCTGGTAAGAATGAAGCACAGAGCAGGAAAACAAATAAACAAGCAACAGCCTCTGATCCAGATCAGGTGATTCCACTCCACATCTCCTTACCAGGAAATGGACATTGAGAGTTTGGAAGCTGCCAATCAAAGCCTGCAGGCTGACCTGAAGCTGGCCTTCAAGAGGATAGGTGACCTCCAGGCAGCCATTGAGGATGAGATGGAGAGCGACGACAATGAAGACCTCATCAACAGGTACAGAAAACCTGAAACTGGAAGAAGTGTGTGTAGAGCATACAAGCTGATCAAGGAGCAGAGGAATTCCTGTTTTCTTCTGACAGAAGGAAAAGATCTTAATCCATACCCATATCACCTGACACTATTTTTGTTTTTACATTTATTTATTTATTTATTTTTCATAGATTTAGTAAATGAACTTGTCACATTGCTGAAAGTCCAACCAGTCGTACATACAGTAATTGTATAAATGAAGGATAACATTTAGATAAACAGGTTAGATAAACATCAGCATCATTTAAGCTGTTACTGAACATTTCCCTTTGTGCTTTTTTTCTAGAAGCAAAGAAATCCACAAGTTTAACTTTGTTTTTCTTTCTGATCTGATGATCTGGTTCAGACATGATCCCACATGGAAAGTCATGACACTGAGGGCCTTTATGAATAATTTAATTGTACATTTATTCTAATTAATTGATTACTTCATTTCACAATAATCATTTAATTGAATCATGACATTCCTACTCGTGATGCAGCTTTCTTGGTGCGTCTCATCAGGTGTGTTAGAACTCAGCCAATCAGAGGAAGCTCTTCCTTCCTTCTCCATCTGGATGGTTGAAGATCATATAAAACTGCAGCTTCGCTATTACAATATTTTAAGATTAAATCATGTGTTGTGTATTTTTTTGGCATCATTATTTTATGTTTTATTCTTGTTTGTTTGTTTTCCTTTTTGTCCTTCCTTCCATATTCACCATCATGATCGTTGATGGCAGTTTGCAAGACATGGTGACAAAGTACCAAAAAAGAAAGAATAAAACGTGAGGATCTTCCCCTCCTGTTTGTCTGGTTTCACTGTGCTTGATGCAGCATTCTTCACTCATTAAACTCATTAATGAATAAAGCTTTAATCAAACAGTTAATATGGAGAGGACTTCCTTTCTAAAAGAAAAGGAACTGTGTATTCCAGTTCTTTATTGAAGAGGGAGTTAAGAAAGAAATCAGAGGTTTTCCCTTTAATGTGTGCAGGGATGGTGCGTCATCAACAGTGTTCCCAGAATTCCTCATAACCTACGTTTACACCCCTCTTCATCGCATGCCGTGATGTTTGGAGATGCATGAACCTGGAACCACAACCCTCCCTCTTAATATCCGACCAACTCTTTTTCCTCATGTTTGATACGATTAAAGCTGCTCTGGTTCTTATTCTGCTTCTGCACGCTGTCCAGCTCAACCTGAAATGTTGGTCCAGGCAAACTTGAGTTGTGTGGAAAAAGTAAAGCAATGCTACTGGACTTAACAAACCAGTTCTCTCCTGCTTCTGCCACCAGTCATCAGCATCACTATGAATCACTATTAATTAAACTCATCACTATGCAGCTTCACTCTTCAGGACCAGAGTGGTTCATTTCTCATGTTTCTCATCATTGGGACTTTTCTTCTTGTGGCTTAATATTTAAAGGAAAAATTAGGGATTTTTCAACCTTTGTTAAGAATTGTTTAACCTTTAATGGCTGTAAGCTGATTTATTGTTCCTCTCATCTTGTGTAGCTGAAACCAGGTTTCTCAGGATGTTGATGGACGGTTGTGATGAGTTTAACAACCATGTGATGACTCAGTCTTTGTAATACTGTTCTTTACTAGACCCCAATACAGTCATGAAATCGCTCATTTTGTTTTATGTGCTTTACACAATATTGCAGTCCCTTTATTCAGCTCCTGTTGAAGATCTGGTTTAATTTGTTTCTCAGAGAAATTTCTAACTTAGAAACACCTAAACTGCTCAGGGTCCTTCCAAACTTCATTCTTTCTTCAGATTCTGGACACTTGATTTTTATCCCTGTCCATCATTCTGCAATAGGGCTGTTGTACCCTTGTGAATCCAAACCTGCCATCAATTATCCCTGGTTTGAATTCAGTCATAAACCACACAAATTTGGATTTCCTTGTCCAAGTTGTATTTCCTAATAACTGAAAACCATATTTCCAGAATAAATCTAGTGATTGAGTCAAGTACACTGTGATATGAACATATCCATGTTGGCTATCATTCCTTCTATCATTCTGGACGTGGTGTTCCATGTTTATCTTTCCAACTGCTGGACAGACACCACAGAAGCTGAACGAGTACCCCCACCTGTTCTTCCTCACATGAAGATAGTAGGATGACTGTTCAAAATGAAGTTCAGCTAATTTAGAACAATCAAATGTGGGAATCGTTCTTTTAGTGTTAACCATCAACTGTCAGGATCAAATTTTCATGTTTACTTCCACTTTGGTTCTGGTTAAACTGGTGTGAACGCAGGCCAGTTTATCAGAAAGCACTGAGGTTCTGAGACTCCAGAACAGTTTCTCTATGATAAATAACAGCATCTCACAGCTCTTGATGCTAGCTGGCTCTAGGACTGTCCTCCATGCTTTTCCTGTTGATGCATGGAGTCCTTGGATAATCATATCCAGGCTCCATCATGTGCTTTGGTTCTTCTGTTTTTAAACATACTTTTCTAAATCTTTGTCTTCAAAACTATGCAAATTGAAAAGTGAATTACCATCATCAGTTTTAACTATGCCACTCATCATCCACCTTTTCTCAGTTTCACATCTTTATTTTACACACCAGAAGTGGACGCGTGGGTTTAGCTTCCCGCTTGTTGGTCCGAAGTGTTGTTGATGTTGAGATATTCCTCGTTGTTCAACTTCTGTTTGATCCACACAACCAGCTGGCTGCTGTTCATCTGGAAGTAAAGAGGAGTTGTGTCTCGTTCACCCGGACCATGTTGTGACCATGTTTGTTTGTTTGTGAGGCTGTGTGACCAAGCATGTGCAGTGTTTTATCCATAATAAACACCACCCTTTGCCTTCACACTAATCTCTGGCTGCAAAACCGATGACTGGACTAACTCCAGACCTGCAGCCTCCTGGCTAACCTTCCTGTGAACATTACCTTTTCTCCATCTCCATTTATTTCCCCTCACTTCTTTTCTCTGACTCCTTCCAGTCAAGGCCAGTCAGACACAGACTCTGAGATGGAGGACGGAGTGAAGTCCTGGTTATCTAAAAACAAAGGCTCCACCAAGAACCTGTCGGATGACGGCAGCATCAAGAGCTCCAGGTCAGTACTGACGAGAAGGTTTTTACAGACCTGTCTCCCTCTGGATAAAGAAAACACCAAAACATCAAAAGTCACAACATTGTAGGTTATAACTTTTTCTTCTCACATTGTTTCCGTAGCTTATGTCTGCAGTGTGAAATTATCTGTTCATAGTTTGACATCTTTTCAGTAACAAGAAACCTTAAACTGACTAGTTTACTGGAGTAATGGAGAGAATCTAAGTTCCTCATTGGGTCATCATTAAAGGATGGATGGATGGATGGACGGACGGACGGATGGATGGGTGGATGGACGGATGAATTGATGGTGGATGGATGGATGGATTGAAGGTGGATGATGGATGGGTGGATGGACGGATGAATTGATGGTGGATGGATGGATGGATTGAAGGTGGATGGATGAATTGATGGATGGATGGATGGATGGATGGATGAATTGATGGTGGATGGATGGATGAATTGAAGGTGGATGATGGATGGATTGAAGGTAGATGATGGATGGATGGATGGATGGATGAATTGATGGTGGATGGATGGTTGGATTGAAGGTGGATGATGGATGGATTGAAGGTGGATGATGGATGAATTGAAGCTGGATGATGGATGGATGAATTGATGGTGGATGGATGGATGAATTGAAGGTAGATGGTGGATGAATTGATGGTGGATGGATGGATGAATTGATGGTGGATGATGGATGAATTGAAGGTGGATGATGGATGGATGAATTGAAGGTGGACGGATGGATGAATTGAAGGTGGATGATGGATGAATTGATGGTGGATGGATGGATGAATTGATGGTGGATGATGGATGGATGAATTGATGGTGGATGGACGGATGAATTGAAGGTAGATGGTGGATGAATTGATGGTGGCTGGATGGATGAATTGATGGTGGATGATGGATGAATTGAAGGTGGATGATGGATGGATGAATTGAAGGTGGACAGATGGATGAATTGAAGGTGAATGATGGATGAATTGATGGTGGATGATGGATGGATGAATTGATGGTGGATGGACGGATGAATTGATGGATGGATGGATGGATGGATGGATGGATGGATGGATGGATGGATGGATGAATTGAAGGTGGATGGATGGATGGATGGATGAATTGATGGTGGATGGATGGATGGATGGATGGATGGATGAATTGAAGGTGGATGATGGATGAATTGATGGTGGATGGATGGATGAATTGAAGGTGGATGATGGATGAATTGATGGTGGATGGATGGATGAATTGAAGGTGGATGGGTAATGGATGGATGAGTGAGAGAGAAGAGTTAAACCAGGTAGAAGAGGGTGAAGCAGGTGATTAGAGGTGTTCAGTGCATCTGGAAAGTATTCTTAGCGCTTCACGTTTTCCACATTTTGTTGTTTTTTTCTTTAGATTTTTTCAAATGATTAAAAATAAAACAAGCTTGTTTTGTGCTCTGTGGGACCTTATATATCAACAGGTGTGTGCCTCTCCAAATCAGGATGATCAGTTTAAACTGGATACACCTGAACTCACTTTTGAGCTTCGTGGTAAAGGCTGTGAATATTTATGTACATGTGATTTTAGTGTTTTATTTTTAATGAATTAGCAAAACTCTCTCTAAAAACCCCTTTTTCATGTTGTCATTATGGGGTTTTATGTGTAGAATTTTAGGACAGAAATTAATTTGTTCTATTTTTTAAAAAGGCTGCAACATAACAAAATGTGCTGTGAATACTTTCCGGATGCACCGTAGTGGAGGCGTGGTCTCTTAGTGGACGGTGGTCTCCAGAAGCAGAGTTAACTGTCGGGTCCCACTGAGACTTTTTCCTGACGTGACCATGTCTCATCACTTTCATGTTTTATTAATTTTAGCTTCATTTTTTTCTCTCTCTTCCTCTTTTCACCTCCATCTGATCCACCATCTCATCTATCTTTTTCTCTCCCCCTGTCCTGGTTCCTTCATTTTCCCACCATTTCTCTCCAGATATGCTGTAAATGTAGATGCAAAGGAAGGGAAAGAGTGGAAAGAGGGTAAGGAGCTGGACAAAGATGATTTAGAGACAGACAGGTCGGTGACAGTGATGAGCTCCTTGAGTTACAGGAAAAGAGACAATCCTGATTCTGCTGGAAACAAAAAAGATGTCTTCAAGAAGAGCGTCCAGTCAGATGATGTTGTGTCCTTCCAGAAGGCCAGATTTACACCATTTGATCTCCAAGATGACTCTTACTCCATCAGCTCAAGGACAAAGTCCCAGACTGAGGATGACAAAGAGTCTGTCATCTCCCAGGTGTCCACCAGCAGACTCAGGAGGAGCATGAACAGCCACAAAGACGGCACCACCCCTGCACCCAGCAGGTCTTCAATGTTGAGCTCAGTGAATGATGAGACGTTGCCCATCAGCCCACACAGATTTCCTCGAAGCACCTCCTGTTTAGATGAGACCAGTAGAGGACGGTCTCTGTACAGCAGCAGTCCCAGTCGTCCATGTTTTAGTCGGCGGTCTGGGAGTCGCAGTCCTGGAAGTGTCAGCCAAGCTAACTCCCTGATGTCCGTGGCCCGGAGCTGCCACCTCAGTGAGTTTGGGATCAATGTGGATGATAATCGGAGTGTTGCCTTCACTGACCGCTCGGTGTACAGTCCTCATTCGTCCACCGGTCGCAGTGTCTCCATGCCTCCAACCCAGGACAGATCCACATCTGACCTGGCCGATAACCTAGATATCAAACCTGTCAGTCATCGCAGCTATCTGGATCCCGATCTGGAGAAAGCCATTAACGAAGTCTTGAGTTTTAAGCCAATCAGGTTCAAGAGCCGGAGCCTGGAAGACTCAGCGGATGAGAAGGAAAAATCCAGGAGTAATGAAGACAACAGCATCCGCAGTGGAGATAGGACTCGTCCTACCAGCAGGTCCTCCCGCAGCGCCAGCAGCTGCAGCAGTCGCCATGGCAACAAGAGTAAAGCCAAGCTTAAAAAGAAGAAGAGAAGTCACAGCTCTGATAGCTCTGGAGACAACACGCATCACAGGAGCAGCTCGAAGAGAAGGCATGAGAAGTCCAAGAAAAAGTCCAAGACGAAGGACGAATCTGCATCATCTTCAGAGTCAGAGTCAGAGTCTGGGTCGAGTTCCGATGCATCAACCATCTCATACAGAAGCTCCAGCAGTGTGAAAAGAGCCCCATCTCGAAGGGTTTCAAGCCCAGAGGAAAATGAAGAAACTGGGAAGGAGAGTCAACCCTTAAACAAGAAGGAGGAGAAGAAGAGGAAGAAGAGGGTGGACAACCTGATGATGAAGTATTTATACCGACCAGAAAGTGACTGAGGCAGACAGTAGGTGTTCCTGATTCAGAGTTGACGTGAAAAATGTCTGTGGAGCATGACACGAGCTAACCATTCAGACACCAGGCAGCATTTTACATGATCCTTCTAATAAACCTTTGAGTTGTCATGGTAACCGCACTAACCTCTGATGATGCTACTACCACCATTCAGTAGAAACAGGACATAGATGCACATGAAGAACAATTGAAAGTACTTTTTTACACTGCTTAATTTTACACTGATGAAGGTCTGATGGATGACAGCCTTATGAAGGTCTGATGAGGCTCAGATGATAGAGTGCATCATCCAAAGAAAGGAGTCAATCTGTCGCCGTGTCCGTGGACCAGTAACTTCACCCTGCTTGTCTCCAGTGTCGGGATTGCTGGTGTTTGAATGTTGGATGGTGGATCGGCTGCCGTGTATCGGTGGGTTTGTCTCAGGGCAGCTGTGGCTACACATGTAGCTGCCATCACCAAGTATGAATGAGGAGTGGATGAATAATGGAGCCAATGTAAAGCACTTTGAGTGCCTTGAAATGAGAAAAGGCTTGGTCACTGTTGATCTGTGTGTTATTCATACAAAGTACTGTTCATAATAAATCCTGTTTTGTTTCTTTGGTTGGCCTTTTAGGTGCTACATCTATCTATACATTCAATTAACATAATTTTAGCCTTATAACTGTACAACTGAGGCTGTCCTGAAGACATTATGTCTGGATGTTGACAGGGATTAAAAGGTGCCTCTACATGCAGTTTTTGTATTTAAAACAATGTCTGAGTTTTCTGGGTTAATTGACTCCATATTCCACCTTCTCCATGTGAATCCATCCCTGAGACCTCTGCATGGTTTTACAGCATGAGTCTGCAGTGAATTACAGTGCTGTCATCACTGCATGTTTATATTTGCAGCAGCTTCCGTGTTTTAAGAGAGCCCAACAGAAATGTTTGTTTATGTTATTATTCTGGTTCCAAATGGATTTAATCCAGTAAACATCACTGAAATTTCATCATCATTAATTGGAAACTTTTCTATAAATTTCCTGTGAAAATGAAGCGTCTCTGTCCCACGTCAGTTCTCTGATACTAACATCGACCTCTGCTTGCTTTTCCTCATCCAGTCCTCCTGGACGAAGGCGCTACTGCTTCGACAGATCTGATGAAGAGGATGAAGAAGTAGAGGAAGGCACGTCGGCTGTGGGCTCCAGCTACTCTAGATGTAGATATGGGAGTCATAGAAAAGACCATGGCAATGAGGACAGATCTGAAGAGACATAGTGTCTATGTTCTTCTGAGATGAGATGTTTTTTTGCATGTAAAGCTGGACACAATCACACATTTAACACTGAAAACACTGCAGGACAGCTCTGTCCTTTCGTCTGTCCATCACCATCAGCGCGGTTCTGGTTCTGATTTACCCTCCATTGTGGTTTTAACCAAAGAACTTGAATTTGCAGAAACAACAGACATCTTTGACTTTCTCGGTCACAGACATGTAGGACACTAACATACTGACATGCTGTTAATGTTTTGCCAAAAAGCTTTAGTTCTGTGTGAGCACACTGGCTTAATGCCAGTTATTAAATCTTAATGAAAGCACCAGCTATCTTTCCTTCTTTCCTCTTTGGGATAAAGTGCCATCTGACGTTCTCCTAAACTGCTGCAGAGCTTCACTGTAAATTATAATATTCTCCCTTCATCTGCTTGTTTGTTTTATCTCTTTTCTAAGGGAAACGGATGCATCTACTGCTACAATAAAGATATTTTTCTCCTGTAGAATTGGTTCCTTTAAATGTTTTTCTGAAGTCGGTCATCAGGTGATTTAGTTTTCAGCAGGTTTCAGGTAGTTTCTGCCTTCCTTTGATTTAAATATGTACCAGATTTCAGGGGTGATGAAAGGATTTGGTCTGTTCCATTCACAAAATCTTTTTTCACAGAGAGACTCTACTCGACTTAGTTTAAAGACATTTTCCCCCCAGAGCAGGATAAAAAATAACTTTTATGTCCTCCTTTCATGGGTTTTATTCCCACCTCACACATGACTTCATGATGTCCATGTGGTGCTTTTTACTGTGGCTACTGTGAATGCTTCATTGGCAGCGCCACCCTGACCACAGGACCCCCTGGGCCTCCTCTTAAGGCTGAGGGCAGAGCTGCAGGCACCCGTCACCCAACACGAGAAGTGTGGCTCAATTTTCCGGTCGAACCCAATACAGAGATGCAACACCGGGTTTAGCTGTAATCAACAGATGTATGCGTAGACTTTGACCGCAGTCAGTGTAGACGCCACATTGACTGCGGTCACCTGTAGGAGCTGCATGGCCGCCATCTTGGACCAGTCGTCAGCTCCGTTCACTCACCTGTTTAAAAGGAATAAAAACACCAGAACTCATCGGGTTTGCAGTCGGTTTTTCAAGCTGTTTTTCTTTATTTTAAAAGTTAGACAAGTTGCAGTGTTACAGGATGCTTAGTTACAGTGAACTCTTTCATAGTTTGCGGGTCGATGGGCTTAACAGTAACAAAATATTTTGTGTCCAGGTACATGATGTATTCAGTTTATCAAAACACATGCATAGAAAGACAGTAATAGTTTTACTTAATTAAAAAAGTGAATAACAGGTGCCATAATACATCTGTAACAATACATGGACACACTGCCACTCCAGAGAGGAGAGTCTGGTGAAGCCTTATTTCAAGAACACTGACACAACCAATGACAATAAGTTGGAATGATGGTTATTGAAGCCAAACTGTCTTCAGTCAAGACGTCCTCAGAGCCGATCTCTTCGCGGACCATGTATGAATGTGTTGAAAGTGCAGTCAGCTTTGCAGCATCTGCTGGAGCAGCAGCACCAGAGCCAAAGACTGAACAAACTGATCCAGAGGGCTGCACAAGCTGCTGAACATCATGTCTGACTCTTCACATCCTCTACACACAACAAAGTGAAGAAAAAACGGCGTGTTCAGTGTGAAGCTTCGTAAAGTTCAGTGCAAGACAAAGATACCGGAGATCATTGCTGCAGCAGCCATCGCCCTCCAGAAGAAGTCACCATCTTCTTCAGATTAATTATTGTTTTTTAATAAATAATAATAATAAAGTATCTTTAATTTCATGAGGTGAATCACCTGCTCTGCTGCTTTAACCACCATCACTTTACCCTCTGATGGAGTCACCAGCCTGCCTTTTTCAAGACAAAGTGGTGGTAGCTCTTGACAGATGTTGGTACAGCATCATTTACCAAGCTAGCGTGGAACACATCACATGGAAGCTTTCAAAGAACCTGCCAGACAACAAATCACTGAGTAGAAGTGACACAAGTATTGTCTACCAGGCCTCCATCGTGGGAAGGTGTGAGGGGCCGAGCTGACGAAGAACATGACACAGGTGGCCTCAAAAGGAACGGGTTTTATTTACCCCAAAAAGTACTCACAAAATCATTTGGGCCCATAAAAGAGGTCAAATTAACAAAACTAAACCAAAGGTAACTCGGTGACTTCAAACAAACTGTTAACATGTAACAAAGAAACCAAACTGACCTAACAAACATGAAACAAAGGGGACCTTAAATACTGGCTGATCAGGCCCGTCTAAACACGAGGGGATTAAATCCTAACAAAGAAAGAAACAAAACCTAACAGTTATTACTCAAAACAAAAAGAATTACCAAAGAAATAAGAACTCAGTCTACTCAAAATCAAAATACCAACAAATCTAAATATTCAAAGAATAGGAATAAATGATCCCCCTGTGAAAAGAGCGGCTTGGTACATGTCCGTGGTACTTCCCGCTCCTTTTGGACTTTTAAATTCAAACCAAATATGTGAACGAAGAAAGAGTGTAAAACGATAAACATAACTAAAATGTGTAGGTGTAATGGGTTACCAACTTTAAATGTGTGGCTGTAGGTGTGGCCATCACAGAAAACTGGTCGCATACAGCGGCTGAAATGTTGGCAAATGGAGATGGAAGCTCTTCAGCAACTTCAGCAGAGGACATCTCCACTGCAGACAGGGACAAGAGTTTATATGGCACATTTTAGGCTACTCAGACGCTTTACATGTGTAATAATATTAATAATACACTTACTCTTTAGAGATTAACAAATAAGCTGAAGACAGAAGGAATAACTCCATCTATAAGTCTAATTGTCCCGGCCAAGTCCTCTATCTTGAAGTGCTGGCTGCAGATCAAAGAGGAATTACTGCTGGTAAATCTCTCTCTTCTTACAGCAATTTCCCATTTCCTCCATAACTCTTCATTCTTGAGAAACCAGACACTAGAGATGTGGGAGAATCTACACAGACAGTTTTACACAGGAGGTCAAGATTATGTTCTTCCTTCAATCTGCAGTTTACTGGGACATTATCCCAGTAGAAGCACATTTATTCTGAACCAACATATTGTTATTGTATGAACGTAGATGGAGATGGTATGAAACAGGAGAAATATTTTGCTGTAGTTAGAGATGGATACAGTGGTTATGTCTGTGTCACTGGGCTTATTTTTACAACAGAATTCACAGTATCAGCTGTAACCTGCAACTGTTATACAGTGTATGTTTTATAAAGTTTCACAGATTTACTTTCATGACTAAATGTGAGTGAGACTGACCAAGTGTTATCTTAATCTGGCTCTCTGTACTGGCCTTGGATGGCTGGTTATTAAGTTCCCCTGGAAACGTTATGCATTTGCCCCCCACCCTCCCACCTTCTCGGGCTGTGGACCTTTCTTGGATCAGCTCCCAAGGTCGCTCCGCTATCATCTGTTTCAGAGACTGGAGAAAGGAACTGGGAAAAGGTTCACATGCTCACTTCCTTATACTTACACACGCATGCATGCACACAAGCAAGCACACTCACGTACACCATTACAGACACACCTCCCCCATGATTTCACTGCCTTGGTTGGTCCCTTCCCTCCCCCTCCCTCCACTCCCGGGCAGCAGCTTGATTGGATGCGCTCAAGTTCAGCTGCGTCCACACTTAGCTGCAATAGGAGAACCCCCCCGCCATTCTTATGTTGTGAATGTCTGAATTATGCATTTTTATGTACCGAGGTGTGTTTTTTGGATCTTTACACTGGGCCCTTCTAGGCCCAATGTAGAGACACCTTTTTTTCTAGCCTCCTCCCGTTACTCTCCCTCATGTTATCTTTTCCATCTGTGAAAATGGCGCGCTGCACGGCAGCTGCTGCCTCAGGCCTTGTCCACACGTAGCCGGGTTTTTGTAAAACAGAATATCCGTATAGTTAAAAAAAAAAGAGTCTACACCACTTCGTTAAAAAAAAAAATCCATCTACACCTATCCGCATAACCGCGTTGTTAAGCACATTCATAAGCATGCCAAACCTTTAGGTGGCAGTAGCGAGTAAAAAATGCCTTGGACGTGTAATGGTTAGGTGGTGGACAACAACTGTCCTTAATCTCGTCCTTCGTCGTCTATGTGGAGCAGTATTTGAGCTTGTGAAAACAAACACAAAGCGCCTGGAGAATGGATACGGCCAACACAGTTTTGAGGACATCCATGCTGTTCTAAACAAAGGTCGCACATGTGACATCACACTATTTTTGTTGCAGACAGTGACGTTCCCAAACCTAAAACCCCGGTTGTATATGACCACACACAGATGTGCAAATCTTCACTTTGGTCAGAGGCTTTTAAAATCATTTTTAATGACATAAATCTCTGTTTTCATGTGGATGACATATCTTTGTTTTGTGAGATACCCTGCTACGTGTGGACAAGGCCTCAGTCTGCCTGATCCTGTTTGTTTATATGTTGTTGTTGTCTACTCTTGGATGGGTTTGAACTGGAAAAAATTTTGTTGCACCTGTTGCAATGAAAATAAAGTTCCATTCCATGATTTCACTGGTGGACGGATCATTACTGGATCATAACTACTGGTCTAACTAACTAACTAACTAACTAACTAACTAACTAACTAACTAACTAACTAACTAACAACTAATAACTATTCAACCTTTCTTGTAATTCTCCATTTTCTGCTTTCAGTGGTCCGCTGACAACCAGAAAACGCTGCACAGAGCTCAGGCATCTTTCGTCTGTAGTAGCTGCTGCTGTATAGGTTGAATGAGTTGTAACCGGTCCAAGATGCTGGCGATGTTTCTCATGCTCCCGTAGCCAATGCGGCTATGCCTATCAAGGTGTGGCGAGACAGGGGAGTATGTAAACTTCAGTCAAAATAAAATTACAACAGTGCCACTCTGGGACGTCCACCAAGAGATTATTAACATTACTCAATGCAAGGCAATCAGGTTTGTTTTACTAATGAGACATAAGACAAGGATCCAATTAAATTAAAGTAATCTTTATTTTAAAAAGTAACAACAAAACTGGTAAAACTAATAAAAATAGAGCTGAGGCTTACTGGGGGACAGGTGGGCTAAAACAAGGTGAGGGAAAGGGCCCCCAGAACATGCACACTACAAACACACAGCACTGGCACAGGTGATCAGCATGCAGCAGAGGGGAGTAGTGATGTGCCATGAGCAAAAGAGCTGGCTGAGAGCCGATGCTTTGCAGTGAATCCAAGCGACAACCTCTGCCTGTAAAATGTAAAATTCCCCCCTCATCCACTAGGGGCTCCAAAACAGAGCAAACCCCACTAGACTCCCATGTTAAAAAGGCCAACTTCACAGCAGAAATAAACATGTTTAAAGCCTGGTACAAAAATAAATTTTAGAATTAAGAGGTCAAGTTTACCTTCATGACAACTGTGAGGGGGGGTGAATTTTTTTCTAACTTATCCATTTGGATGTTATTTAATCTAGAAATTTGGCATAATTAGGGGCGTGTCCTTTTGAGTGACAGGTATCCAATATCTGCAGCAAGAAGGGAGAGTGCAGCACAACCACGGTTTTTAGCTGGCTAACAGCGCACCTCCGTTAGCTGGTTAGCTACCGTTAGCTCCAGGTTAGCTCAGTTAACTCTTAGCTACAGGCAGCTTGGAGTTTGATAGGTGTCAATCATCCACCCCCACGGAATGACGACACACGTGATGCTGCCAAGATGGCGACAGTGGGAACCACCCAATGAGCTTCAATTCAGCTCTTCAGAAACCTACAGGTAGGTCACAGAGGCTTCATCCATCTATACAGTCTATGAGTGAATCAGAAGAGCTGGCTTACATTGAGTGAGAGCCGGCTCTCACTCAATGGTTTTTTTGTTAATTTGTGGAATAAAAGAGTTTTGTTTAAATATTAAAGAAAAATAAGGGGTTTTGTATCAGAATAAATGCACAAAAGGAGGCTAATATAAGGCTTCTTGTAAAATGCTGAACACAAGGGTTGTCAAAACACAATTCATTAATTTTTGATAAGGTAAATTATGGGGCTACAAAAGATGCTAAATGTTGAGCTGTTTGGGAGTCAAAAAGAGCCGGCTCTTCCTTGGGAGCCAAGGCAAACGATCTGGCTCTGAAAAGAGCTGAACATCCCATCACTAGCAGGGAGTGCCACGCCAGACAGGAAGCTGACCCCAGGTGAGTGCTCGATGTCGGGAGCTGTCTCCGTGCCTACTTAAATATCTCAGCACCCTCAGCTGTTTGGCCTGTAACACAAGTACTCATTTCATACTGCCACAAAGGCAGCCTGTCTGTGGATGTACAGTACAGACCAAAAGTTTGGACACACCTTCTCATTCAAAGAGTTTTCTTTATTTTCATGACTATGAACATT
>JBAFTB010000010.1:3720701-3746215 GCA_037177355.1 Melanotaenia trifasciata | reverse complement strand
TCTTGGCTTCCTAAATCTCTGTTCGTTTGGATTGTGGATCATCCTGACTGTTTCTGGAGTCCTTTCAGGATATTATCTCCAGCTTTACCTGAGGAGGGCGCCACCGCTTCCTACCGGACCAAACCCTGCTCTTCTCCTCCATTACCCATACAGAATAAATTACTTTCTTGGAATCTATCACTGTGTGTGTGGCTGAATTTCCGGGTCCTCAGGGAGACACCATTACAGGGTTAGCTCTTAGCTACCGGCAGCTCGGAGTTTGACAGGTGTCAATCATCCACCCTGTTTTGATTCTGCCTGTTCAGTAAAGCCGATTGTTAACAAGATGGCAGACCGTCATGGTGCTTCCCTACTGGCTTACCCGTCATGTGCATGAACAAATATAAAATTCTTCGCTTACGAGAATGTGTCAGATCATTAGCGGAGCTCAAAATACACCAATGATAACACATATATGCATGGAGACGTCGATTCTGGCCAGTAAACAACAGAAAATGTTACACAACATCCCTTTAACATCAAACATGCTGCCATCTTGTAATTTTATTTATATTTTTATTTATTTGCATCATTTGTTGAGTTAGAACCTGTAATTGCAAAATGATCCCTTTCTTGATATAATAAAGAATCTTTTGAAAAATTCCTGGATCCAGACCGACCACAAAATCCTTTATTCCATTTCTGAGATTTCCTGAAAATTTAATTAAAATCTGTCCACAGCTTTTTGAGTTATGTTTGAGGTGAAAATTAAACAGTAAATAAACTTAGTTTTTTTTTTTAGAGTTGACAAACACGACAGGTGTTTTCAGCATCTGCTGCTCATGTTCTTTTGTTGTGTTAAATTCCACGGTCATTTCTGCGAATTTGGCGGATAGCTAACATGCTCCATGCTGTTCTCTCGGCTCTGCCACCCAGCAGCAGTGAAGCACACGGCTGCTGGAACTAGAAGAGCTACGTGGTGTTTATTGCTTCTCACAGCTACTTTCTCTGCATCCTCTCTCCTAATAAAGAACATTTTATAAGTCCACAACTGCACTGAATAAATACAGATAAAGGGAATACAAACAGGTCCCTGATCAGCTAAGAATGAATCAGCCACAACTATTAAGTCAGTTACACACAGAGATGTTTACAAGTCCTTTTTTTTTAAGTCCAAGTCAAGCCTGAATTCTTTGCGTGGAAAATCCAGGTAAATTTGCAGCTCTGATCTGTAGCTTGACTCTGTCCCTCTCCTCTGGACAATTTCTTTGCTTTTTGTTGTCTCAGTATATTCTGGCGGGCCGGTATCGTTGGCCGGTTCTGGCCTTTGGGCCGCCAGATGCTGACCACCGATGTAGAAAGAAGAAAAACTGAAATGTTGATTTTGTTTTTATTGTTCTACGGGGAAACTGACTGATGAACACTAGTGAAAGAAAATCTCCATCTCTGTATTTAACAAACTTGTAATTCTCTTCATTTGCATAATGGCCCTTTCTGATCTGTGTAAAGTGATTTACAGGCGACACAGTTGATCTCAGCTGCGTGCTGCATAATTTTCTCATTTCCACCGCTGGCCTGTTTGTATCCCGTAAAAGATTGTATGACTGGTAATTAAAATGTTGATCAGAACACAGGGAAACAGATCCAGGCTGCAGCTGCGTGATGTGTTTTCCTTTCTGGTTCTGGTGCTGTTGGAGGTTTTCTGTCCTGGTTTCTGGGTCTGATGGCCTGCATGATCAGGACGGGGGGACTGGTTTTCTCTGCTGGACGTGAAAAGTTAGATATTAATGAAAATATATGAATTTTAACTTACTGGATTACGGTGAATTGGACGTGAATCAGACGTCATCTTTAAAAATGTCTGAAAGACTTTTTGTGAATTAGGACGATGAAAATAAAACTGAAATGAGTGTTGCAAAGACTGCAGACAGGTTTTGTACGTATTTTGCTCCAAAATAGCTTAAAGCAGTAATGATGCATCTTTGGTTCACACAAATACTGTCTTATAAAAAGGTCAGATTACTTTCAGCTGATGGATGTTTTATAAGAGGCAGGAAGTTAGCTATCCACAGACATACTGGTTGAGTCTTATAATAAATCTCTTATTAAATAATTAATCTTTTCTATTAAAAAAACATTTTCCTCTGCATGACAGCAGCTACAGAAATATATAAATGAATTAAATATTAACCCTTAAAGGCCTGACCTAAAAAAAATACTAGGCAGATAATCCTAGGTTGTTTGTTTTTTTTCTGAAGTCTTTATTTGACCCTTTTTTACTGTGTAATACCTCTGAATTATTGTAGTGTAAAAGGTCTCCACTAGGGGGCAGGAGACAAGTACCAGATTGTATATAACACAGCTTTGAACAAAGTTTTTACCATAAAATGATGCAAAAGATCTCAGAAACTGAATTTATTAACCCGTAATCAGGCGAATGAACATGTTTGTATACTTCGTTGGACATACAAAATGCGTCTACATGTAAGTCCATGTAGAACCACAAATCATAGAACCACACTGAGTTCTCCACAACAATCATCAAAGATCATTCCAGCTACTTCACAGAGATCAGTCTTTAGCATGAAAATTTAAACAAACAAGTAGTACTGATCAGGAGCAACCCCAACCAAGGGCGGCGGTTCCTGTCTCAGAGGTTCCCGTCTTTTTTTTTTTCTAAGATAACTTTTGTTATCTTAGAAAAAAAAAAAAAATCCAAGTTTTAAACTAAATATTCTCCAATATTATAAAATCACTATTTTATATGGCAGAAAATTCAAATTCATTGAGTGTTAAAGAAGATGTGACCTGTTTAACACAGCTCAGCCCTACAACGCTGGTTTGGGCTTGTCCAGGAAACGACTGATCTGGAAAGGTGAAAGGTCGTAAGAAGGCACGTCACCCTGGCTGAGTTCACAAAGAAGCTTCCCGATGATAGGCCCGAACTTGAAACCGTGACCTTGAGAAAAAAAGACATCAGGGTGAGAAAACCCCAAAATGAAACCTCAGCTCATTTTTATGATTGATTAATAATCTTGCCGAGTACATCTCTCTCTTTAAACAGGGTCAGGAAGACTTTTTTGCTCCAGATTGTAAGACTTGGTTAAACAGTAAGTGTTTTGCAGTGAAGTGAAAGAGAAATGTTTGTTTTCATCACATGAAATGGTTGTTTTTCATTTGATGAAAACATTTTTTAACACATTTTTGCATTCAAACAGATGTCTGAGAGTAAAACAGAGATGCAGGAGGATCTTGTCAAAGGAAATCGTCCTTTTAGTGAGATTATGATGAACCGGGTTGAAAACATGTCTGTCTGAGCAGCAAGGTGACTTAGAAAGCAGAGACCAGATGTACAGTCCTCTGAGACAACTTGTTGTGATATAGGGCTATACAAATAAATTTGATTTGATTTGATTTGATTTGATTTAAATGAAGAGGGTTTGTTCTTCATCATGGGACTGACCCAGGAGTAAAATGGGAGAAGTGCCTGTTTTTCTTTGTTTGGAAGGTCGGAGAGGGAATCTGTGAATGTCAGCAGGGCTGGAGGAAAGCAGCACTCTGCCGCTGGATAAAAGTCTGCAGGCTGCTGTGGATAATGGCTGGCTTTGAAGTCGTGAGAGCTTGGCTCTAACAGTTTGGCCACATGAGTTTTTATGTAGCCAGAAAAGGAGAATGCACTGCCAAACCTACAGGGGGACTTTGAAGCCATGGCAACCCCCAGTACCTCCTCTTTACTCTTCTACAAAAAAAAAACATCATAAAGATTATTTTATTATTTCCAAAGATCTGAATCCCTGACATCTTAAACAGACTGCATCTTTCTCAGATGCTTTTCGTGTCCCATCCAACATCACAGAGAAGTTCAGGTGTGGAACTGATCAGATGTTTTACATTAGATGACAACTTTGGTTGTAATAATCATTCATCATCTTTCTAAAATCTAGATTAAAAAAAAAAAACTTATTTGTGCCACCCTTTTTTTGGTCAGTGCCCCTGCCAAACAACTTTGTAGACCCACCCCTGCTTAGCTGAATTATAAATCCCTTCTACCACCTGTCAGCTGCTCAGTTAGACGGGTCCTCTACTGATTTATATTTCAAAACATAATTTCCTTCTCACATTCATGGCTTCCATGGCTGTTTTAGGACTAGTAGACTTTACAGCTGTGTCACCAGCCAGCCTTAGTTAATACTAAAACATGATGATGAAGCATGAAATAATTAATAATTATGAAATAATTACAAACTATGTCTATTTGAAATGGGCTGGTGTTGTCAACATTTTTCATTCTTCAGCTTCACCCGATAGTGTCATGGGTCACTATCAAGGGGATATCATGGGGATATGCACCTATACTAGAACACGTCAAATCTCTCTGTTGATGATATAGATAGAATTTATAAGTAGAATGAGTACAGTAATTCTGTGATCCTAGGCATGACTAGAGTAGTTCTAGGAATGCGTAAAATAGTCAGAGGAATGAGTGAAGAACTATTTTAGTTTAATCCAGAATTTACTAAAACTGGGATTTATTTATCAGATACACTTTAATCTGTGACTTCCACTATCTGTGAAACTGGTCCTAATCATAGTGTTTTAGGTTTTTTAAATTTTATATTTAACCTTCATTTATAACAGTTCACGTCTCTCATTGAGATAGTCAATATTTGGTTACAGATAGAGATTTGACTAAAGTTACAGATCAGTCTGAGAGCTGAGTCAAAGCTGATGGAGTCACATCTAGGAGTTACTTAGTCCTGATTTTCCTCAACGCTCCACCTCATGCTTTTTATTTGCTACTGATCTCACATTCCTCATGAGGATTTAGAGTGGAAATTATTTAAACGTTCTCCACCTCTTCCTGACGTCCACAGCATATCCTCCTTAAAGAATTCCTTAAATTTCAAGTTGGAGAAAACCTAAAACAGAGCGTCAGGAAATCTGAAGCTGAAAACTGGCGGCCAAACTTCCTGGCCATCTGGCATCCTGTTTATCATGTTATTTCTCAGATTTCTCTCCACCATTTCTTAACATCATGAAATAGGGTTAGTAAGGGCTGCTTGGTGGTTAGCTTGGTTTACCAAAAACAAAGAATGAACAGCTGAAAGTGAGAAGAATTTTCCTCTAGCTACAGAGTCACCATCATCTCAACTTTACAACAAACATGAAACAAATGTTGAGTTTGGAGCTGAAATGAATTAAAAGTGTTCTGCTTGCTGCCATAGTAAAAGTAGGAACATCCACACTAAAGATTTTCTCTGGTTCGCTTACCTGAGAATCCGGCCCCGATGATGATATTCCTGTAGGTTGGGTGGTGGTCCAGAATGAAGTGAGAGTCAGGCGTCATCTGCAAAAACAACAAAACATGAAAATTTGCTTCTGGAAGATTCTAGCCTGCTTCCACCAAGTTACCAGGGTCCACATTCAATATCTGACACGCAACCTCTGAACCCCCCAGGCATGATAAATCCTGTCAGTTGCATACTGTGTACATGCAGCTCTCCACCACAGCAGGTTCAGGAAACAGTCCGGGAAAACATCGGCTGATGTATCGTTGGAGGATGTCTATGTCGGACCGGTCGGTCTGCTGGTCTCTGAAGTCTGGATCAGTCCTGCTGCCATTGTGGTAGCAAATCTGCACAAAGATATCAGCATTAGTAACCAACACATGAAAACAACCTAGCGTGGCATCACCATCCACCCCCTCATCTCCTCTGTGTATCTGCTCTGCTGTCAGACATCAACTCCAACACAAAGCCCATCTGAAGACTTGGTAAAACATACAGAACCAGATTCAGTGGGTCATTTAACGACCCGAACACAGAACAAAGACCATATGCTGCAAACTGTTTATCCTTCAGCTGAGAAGGAGGAAACTAGTGGCTCATGGTTCACATTGTCACATATTTACCCATAGGTATTGTTTTTGGCAAGACAGTAGTTGATGAAAAGATGTAGCTGTAGAAAGGATTTATAATTCAGCTATGCAGGGGCGGGTCTAGAAAAGTTTTGATAGAGGGGCCAGGGGCACTAACAAGGAAAAGGGGGGCACAAATGAGATATTTTTTTTTTCTAGATTTGATGAAATACTGAACTAATTATTATAACTCACGTGATTATCTAATGTAAAAAAATTAAGAAAAACTTGTAAAACAGTCGATCTATTTTATCAGCAGGTGTTTACTTTGAGTGATGCTGTTGTAGGACTTTTATCACTGTTGCACAAAAACTCACACTTCAGTGATAAAAGGAAAAAGCTGTTTTTATCATCAGTTTTATCAGAGTTTCTTCATCAATGTTGGCTGTTTAACTTCATTCGTCACATCTGCTGGTTTCATGACAGAAATGATCACCATGGTGATGGTTGGTGAGATGATATATGTAGACGGTGCATTGGTCCCGCTTTGTTTGTCAGTGGCGCCGCCATATTGATCCTGGGAAATACTTTCAACAGTAAAAAGAGATAACTGTTTTATAATCTATAAATAAATAACTTTGGGTACTCATTAGTCATACAGGAGCCTATAATGTTGTTATCCAAGCCTATTTCATTGATTAAGCTGCATGTGAGATCCTTCAGACTGAGGCAGCAGCCGCCGTGCAGTGCGCCATTTTCACATATGGAAAAGATAACATGAGGGAGAGTAACGGGATGAGGCTAGGAAAAAACAGGCGTCTCTACATTAGGCCTAGAAGGGCCCAGTGTAGAGATGCATAAAAAACACACCTCGGTACATAATTCAGACACTCACAACATAAGAAAACACATGGCAGAGGAGGAGAGGGGTCTCCCATCACAGCTAAGTGTGGATGCAGCTGAACTTGAGCACATCCAATCAACCTGCAGAGCATTCATCTACGTAATATTTCCAGGGGAACTTGATTGGTTCAGGCTAGAGCATGTTTCGTCTGCCTTGAGTCTCTCAGTGGTCTCACTGGAAACTCCAATTTTGGATCAGTTTCCTCCCAACCGAGCCAACAACTTCTCCAACTTGGTGTCCAACCCGTGTACAAACTCCGGAACCACAACCAGTTTGCCATTCTGAGCTAGAATAGTATCCAGTTTACGATTAAGCTCCTGGAACGCTATAGTCTGACTGTTCATAGCTCGACACACAGGCACAGAAATCCTGCAGCTTACCAGTGGCCACCAACAGTGTCTGAATTTTGTGATACACCAGGAAACCGCCCTCTCCAAACAGCAGAAACCCAGTTATCATAAATCCAAATGTATAGATGTCCTCTACGTCCTCAACGGAAAGAATTGACAGACACATGACCTTCCACATCCCCAGGAATCCGTCACATATCCAGCCGACAAGTGGGCTCCTCTACATCTGTTTTTCGGTTCAAATAAGTTTGGTCAATTGCATTGAAAGACCAGCTGTTTAGACCCATGGTTCCATTTGGTTCAGATTTAGTACAGAAATGCAGAGAGAGGCTCAGATAAGACAGGACAAGTAGCAGCAGGGCAGAGTTTGGGGAGGGAGAGAAAAGAAAAAGCGTCCAGCTTCGTCGAGAGCAGGAAGTAAAGTGAATAAATATGTACATAAACATGTATAAAAACACGTAAAGACAGGTTCCATGTGTTCATTATAAAGTGTGACAGCAGCAGGTTGAAAGACCTGCAGTATCTCTCTTTCACACAGCGAGGATGGATCAGTCTGCCTCTGTTCAGAAATTTTACTAGTCTTTTACAAGATCTATGTATACATGTTGGGCGGCATTTACAATCATTGACAGCACCTGTCAGGTAACTAAACTTACTGTTTGACATGTCATCGTAGATGTGTGAAACTCCTCTTTCTTCAGTCAAGTTCTAGTTTCACCTGACCAAATATGGTATTCATGGTAATATGTTCTTGACTGATTTTGACAATTGAACAGACTATTGTGGATGTGATAACATATACAACAAAATGATGCTGACATGTTTTGGAGGGAACAACCATAAGGCTAAAAAACCACAATCAGTTTAGATTAAAAAGATCTATTCCCTTGGAAATTCTGCTGAAAGTAGGCTAACTGTGCTAACTGTAAGCTAACTGTACTTAATCATTTACAAAGATGTACTGAGACACTGAGACATGTACTAAGACATAAAATTAATCATAACTAAATTTCTCATTGATGAAATGAATGTTTCGTGCTGTATTCAGGCGATGCTGTAATTTTCACAGTAAAGACCCTCAAACGACTGCTTACAAATACCCTAACAAAGTGCAAAGTTGGCAAAAAAAAGTCTTTTACTAAACACACACCAAAAAACTGTTTGTATTGATGTTTACAAAATAATCTAGTAGGCGCAATACTACCAAACAACACCTGAACCAAGCAGATCCTTGTGTTTTTGAAGGGAGAGGAGTTAGAGCTAGCAACCCATTTTAAATACCACAAAAACACATTAAAAACCCAAACTGTAAAAGTTAATTTACAAAAACACATTGGACCTTTGATCACACCTAAGGCTGCCAAATCTTACCTCCACTGATGATCTTATCACACAGAATACTGTTTCACAACCTGGTCGTGTGCTGGGGTCATCTAACTTAAAGCCATCGGACAGCTAAATAAAAAAGTCATCAAAGTAGAAGCCACATTCGTATCACATCTGCCCAATTTTAGATAAACACATTTTAAGTTTTAAGAATGTCAGTTGTTAAAAGATGTCTGCCTCAATTATGAATCTGAATGAAGCAGTTCCACCACCCTTGAAGGAATTCATTACAGAACCAGATCAGCCTCCAGAGGTGACTGCAAACTCTTTTAAAGGTGCTCTAGCTGGATTCCTTTACCTGTCACAAGCTTGGCTGATCTGCATTTCTACATTTTAATCATAGATATGAAGAAGACAGTATTTCTGATCTTATCTCTATAGGTGCATGTGAGTACGTATCTAGGTGGGTACATGTTTATGTGTGTGTATTTGTGTGTGTATATGTATGTGCTTGTGTCTATGTATATCTGTATATATGTACATTTTCTTTTTAGAATTTGACAATTTGGACATTAGAACTTTATTAATACGGGGACTTTAGAGCAGGTTTTATTTACTGTACACTGTTGAATTTATACTCGCACATCGTCTGCGTACAGTAGGGTCGGCGCAGCTACACGGCGTCGTGTTGCAGTTTCTCTTCCACAGTAATCACAAAAATTCAGCAAAAAGCTCCAGAAATGCAGAAACACGTCATCACAAACTGACCAATCACAAGTAAGTGCTTCTGTGTTACTGCACTGCAACCAGGGGTGCACATGTGGTCTGGTCATGTTTGTACAGAATGGGGGGTGGGTGGCTGCTTGGTGTGTGTGTACGTGTGTGTGTGCGACTGTGTGAAATATTTTATTGAGTGTTTTAATATGTAATTTACTTTGATGTACGTAAAGGCTTGTTTTATTTTTAATATGCATAATATGCTTTTAATCATGTAAAGCACTTTGTGTTGCCTGTGGCATGAAAAATGCTTTATCAATAAAGTTTGTTTGGTCTGGTCCGTGGAGCTTATGGTGGTGATGGCATGACTGATCTTATGCAGACGGCGCGTGAGTATAAAACCAGCTTCAGTCTCTCATAATGTTTTATTATTATTGTTTTTGCATTCTAATTTAAGATCCTGTTTTACTGTTGTTGATGTTATGCGTTTCCTTTATGGGGCTACGGATGAAAATCAGCAACCTGCTAAATCTGACATATTTACAACAATGTTGTACGTTTATTAAAATGTATTCAGTTAATCAGTTAATAAACACATCTGTCCTGTACAATAAAGCTGATCCTTCATTGTAAAAACCAGAACTGGAGACCATCTGGAGGCTTTTTTACATCAAAAGCAGCAATCATTTATAGAAACATTCCCACCTTTTCTCAGGTTATATCATCAGACTGGAGAGTCTTCATTATACCTTCATCATCCCTGGGTACTCGTTGGATGGGAGGCCATAGATGTCCTCTTTGGACTCCTCACCTTC
The DNA here is from genome assembly GCA_037177355.1 of Melanotaenia trifasciata. Classification (NCBI taxonomy): domain Eukaryota; kingdom Metazoa; phylum Chordata; class Actinopteri; order Atheriniformes; family Melanotaeniidae; genus Melanotaenia; species Melanotaenia trifasciata. The sequence continues at coordinate 3,736,267 of JBAFTB010000010.1, read as the reverse complement.
AGTCAGTAAGAAGCAGGGGAAGCGCCGCTTCACGTCGTAGGACCCTGGAACCTTCTCTCTCCAGTAGCACACATTGATCTTCACCACCTGGTAACCAGATAAAACCAGTAATACCAGTCAAGTCCCCAGAGATTGAACAGGCTTAAAATTATATTTAATTTCTAAAGATTTATGTTCCATGATCAATCATCGTTGAAAACATATATATATATATATATATATATATATTTGAAAAAAGATCTATCCAGGTTTTTAATATTAGTGTTTATTACCAGTTTAATAATTTATTTAAGTAGTTGAAGTAATGGGCTGGCACAATAAAAAAATAAAAATAAAAACACCTCTAGTGGTAAGTTGAGGCCCGTGTGGACCAGTAGTTTGTTAGCCCAGGGACCAGCAGTGATCACCACACTCTTAGCCCGGAAAACACGAGAAGAGGTTGTCACGGTGACGATGGGGCCCGGTTTGATGTCAGTCACCTTCTCACTGTCCTGTAGGATCCCACCTAACTTCTGAAACTGCTCCTGGAGAAGAAACATGCAGAATATTATTAAATGAAAATCTCTTCATTCAAAATGTTATTAAAACTAAAATCAAACCAACACTGACAAGTTGTGAGAACATTTATATATGGAACATCCATGAAATCATTTAACACTTATAGCAGCAGAGTAAACAGGGGCCATATGATTGATCATAAAACCAGAGACAACAGCTCCTCCAGGGTTTGTTTTCCCTAACAGTTGCTTTTATTTTATTTACAGTAACTGGGAGGTTTAAAGACCTGCTGTGGAAGACTGACTTTAAACAGAAAAGATGTATTTGAGCATTTAGAGACCATTCAGATGGCTGTCTCCCAGATTTAGTCAAAATAACTACAATAAACATCTCAGTTTTTGGCTGCTACTGGCCTGCTGAGATGTGATGAAAACAGTCGATTTATATGCAAATTACATGCGGAGTGTCAGCATCCATTTGTGGCTGAATGGGCGAGGACGTGAAGTTTGTGCATGTGTTTGCAGAAGGTATGTTTGCCTCAGCGTTTAACGTGACGTAAACACAGTATACGTTCTCGCTCTTGGTTTGTGAACAGCCGTGTTGGGGCACACATTCCATTTATTCAGCACACCTGCTGGTCTTTACATGATCAGGTGGGTCACATGATCACCACATTCCACCATGAACAAAACTAATCAGTTTCAGGGGAATTACAATACATAGGAAATAAGAGCACATCTCTCAACAACATGCATATCTGAAAGTGATTCAGATTCATCAAAAACAAGTGTGTCTCTGTAAATCTGTTGAGAATTCATTTGCACATCTTTGTTTTTAATGGGAAAACACGTTCTGTCGATACGGTAGGCGAGAGGCAGACCGGTGCAGGGAAAAGGTTTTAATAAGGAAAAACTTAACTTACACAACACAGGGCTCTGGTGGCAAAAACTACTGGCAGGGAACTATAATGTGAACATTAACAACATGACATGAACTGCATTTCTAACAGTTAACAACAAACAGAAGCAACAGACTGGCACGAAAGAACAGAAACCACTTAAATACACTGAAGGACAAACTAGACACAGGTGAAGTGAATGAGCAAATCAGACCTGGTAAACTAATGAGCGGGAAATAAAGCAACACAGGACTATCATAACCCTAAATACAAGAAAGAACATGAACCCAGAACATAAACTGTGATCATGACATGTTCAGCCATGAAGCCACAGTTTTATATGTCTGGAGCTTCAGACGTTTTCATAGTCACAAACTTTTGAAGGTGCATACTACACGCTGATAGCATTTACTTTTATAAAATCATGCAGACACCTGATGTTGTACACCCTTCCCAAATTATGACAATATATTGATACCATAAATTAAACATTAGCAAGACGAGTGTCATTTTAAAAAGATTTAAGGTTGTTTGTGACTTTCTGATGATTGAACCCTTATAAATGATCAGAATTATTGTGAATCTGTGGTTGTAGAATGGGTATCTTATTCTTACGTTTACCTCTAACTAACGTCACTTTATTTTATATATATATATATATATATATAAAAATGCATGTATATACTTGTACAGAGAGAGAGAGAATTTGTTGTAAATGCTGCGGAGTCCCTTAATTTCTTTCAGGTTCAATGAAGTATTTATCCATGTATTAGCAGTGTTTATTTTTAGTGCTGGAATAAAACTTTTGACTACATGATTTATGACTCTGGCTTGGTATCTGTCCATCTTTGTAACCAGCAGAGTCTCTGCTGTCATGTGACTCCTTGTTTGTGTGATTTGCTTGAAGTGGAGAAATTAGCAGAAGCTCTAAAGTGGACAGAGCTCTTCTCATGGTTTTCTTACATTCCCATATCACTCCTTGGTGTTTTACCTGTGTTTGGTTTGGATGCCAGTGCTTGGTAGAGTCTTTTAGCTGAGTTTCTCCCTGTCATTTTGGTATGCTACGTTAGGATTGGTGCTTCCTCATGTCTAAAAACATGCTGCCTCCTGTTCCGGGGTCTGTGATGAAGAGGTTAACATCAGACATTAATCATGATCGGTCCAAGATGATGGTGCTTCAGCTCTCTCAGTATGACACCATGTTGCTAAAATTAAGTTGGTTCTGCAGTTGGGCGGTGCTTGAGCTGCTTACACCTGCTTACACCTGCCCTGCATCTGGCAATCAGCAGTCAGGTTAGTCTGGCTGCAGCGGTTCCCTTCCACATCGTCACCACTGCTGCGCTGCCGCAGGACTGGAGATGCTGCTTCCTGGAGTTTTTGCTTTTGGAGCCTCGGCCAAATCTATCTGTACATCAACCTTGCCCATTCTCCACTTGCCTCCACCCCTGTTTTCACCTGCTGGTGGATACGTTGTCTTCTGACTTACAGATCTTTAAGAACTTAAGTAGGACCGGCTCCGTTTATTTAACCAGGAATACAAATCTTATTGTTCCTGTCTCGCAGATCTCATTTTAAAGAAGAAGTGGAGAACTGATGTTATAAAATTAAAACCTGAAACCACATCTTACCTGAATGGTCTTGAGGGCTCGATCAGCATACAGGACCCCAGCAGATACATCCACCATCGCTCCATCTCCTGCTGCCAGGACCACGTTTGGGATGTGCTGGCTGAAGTTGTCACGGGTCAGTGTTACCATGGGAACCTTGTTATTAACCAGAGTATTCTTATACATCTGGAAATTAGTACTCTTCTCGGGTCCCATAATCAGAAGTCCTGTTTGTCTAAAAGAGGAAATATGAAACTTTAAGAAAGCAGCACAGAAGCTTTAATGGAATAACACTCATACTGAATGAATAATAAATGAAAATTTATTTAAACCATCCATCCATTTATTTATTTATTTCATCTATCCATCCATTTATCATGCCAATGATTCTGGGAAAATTTTAATAATAATTTTTCTAAAAAAAAAAAAGAAGAACAGAAGCAATAGAATGAATGAAAGTTTTGGTTATGCTCCAACAAATGAAGGAGGAACGTAGGGGAGAAATGATCAGCTCCTTTTACTAAAACAGGACCAAATTTACATCCTCGACAAGATGCTGATGCAGTATTCATCTCGAGCTGCAACTAGAAGATGGCTTGTTGTGGTGTTTTCTAACATTTTGGACATGGCTGCACTGAATGCAGGGTCCTCTACCGGAGCTGCTTTGAAACTAGGGGCTTGTAAACCTTTTGCTGGAATAAACCCAAACCAAAGCACCAGAGTTTGAAGAGATCTGTTATCTGACCAGATGTTGGGGCTCAAAGTTCAGAAAAAAGCTGCTTACTGAGGCCTGTAGTACCAGGCTGGATTGACATACCTGGGATATCTCTCCATTATCTGGGTTGACTTACCAGGAAATTCGCAATCCTGATAAGCGGTACTTTGAAGCTGGATATTAATTGCCCCTCAGTTTTACTGACACACACACCACAAGCAGTTTGGTTGTCCCGGGAGCCGGGACCCGGTTTGACTGCACTGATGGGCTGCCGACTCTGGGGGGAGCCCAGTCTGCCACATCTGGGTGGTGGTGTAGACCAGGCTTGCGGCTCGCTGCTCTCTGGTCCGCCTGGGACGTCCCCCACGAAGCATGATGGGAGGGTTATGTGTGATGTGACTGTGTGATAGTAAGTGTTTATGGGTACAGCGCAGGGGAGGGTGTGAGTGTGGGGTTATATGTGGTGGAGGTTGGAGTAGGTGGAGGGTGGGTGAGGGTCGTCAGTGGCGCCCTGGTTCCCAGTGTGTGCAGCAGGAATATTGGGGTGTGTGCTGGCCCGCACCAGATGGTTGTCTGGAGGGGCCTGGTTCTCCTAGGCATGGTGGGGGGCTACCTTTGGGCTCCTGGGGCCCTGGACCCTTTGCTCAGGCTGCCCTGGATGGCCAGTCCCTGGCGGGGTCGGCAGCTGCTGATCTTGGCCCACTGGGGCCTGTGCCCCAAGACTGCGGGGGCTCTTCTCTGCCACCCTCCGGGTGGGGCTGGAGTCGTCTTCGTGGTGGGGTAGCTTGGGTTAGTGCTCCGGGGCTGCTGCTGATGGCCCGGGTCTCTGGGCTGCCCTGGTCTGCCTCTGACCTCCATAGAGGCGTGGTCGCATTTGCATGATCTCACTCACCACTCCTCATCACTGATCACTCCTCTTCCTCATCCTCTGAATGCTGACACAGTCGTCCAGTGGGTTTATACACTAAGAGATAACTTTTCTTTTCTTATCTTTCCAGAAAGATTACATAGATTCAACGATTCAAAGTAAATAAATAAATAAATGAATCAGATTATCAAGAGGAACATTATACCCATAAGCCTCGCCTTGGCAAAGCAAACTTGTTTGGCACAATACAGCAACCAGACTCTCATAGCAGCTATGACAGGTAAAAAAAAAAAAAAACTAAAAAAACTTGGGAATTGAACCCAGGGTTTTCCATCTTGATCAGTGTGTGCTCACATAAAAGGGGTGGAGTTTGCAGAATCTGACCAATGGCAGACATGGAGAAACCCTGCAGAGCAGCTACTCCACCATGGAGGGGAAGACACATCATACAGACTTAACACAACTCACCCCTAATGTTTAGTACACACAACTACACACCCACAGACCTGCATACACATGCACACACACACACACACACACACACACACACACACACACATATTCTTGTTGCTGTTGTGTTTATGGTTGTTGATGGTTTTTACAGTTTTTCTTCTCACAGATGACCCCAATGATTGTCTTTAGGATGTTTACTGATTCTTTACAGGTGTTGCATCTGGCTGTTTAGGATTGATTTCAGTTGTTGTGGCTTGTTTTCTACCCTTTGTTTGGTTCTCCCTTTTCTATCTTTTCTCTTCCTATTTCTCCTCTATCCACCTATATGGGTGAGGCTCTGCTTGGAAAAACAAATTTGCATGAGCTAAATGTGGTTACCTTGTGATTATTCACAGATTATTTTATATCCTTTTCTAAATTTATCATAAGATATTTTATTATATTTTATTTCTCTATCTTTAATGCGTAATTGTTCGTTATGAGAGCAGAATTTCTTGCTTTCACGCTCAAACATCATATTACTCTCTCTCAAAACTCAAAAATTTCCTTCTTGCTCTCAAATATATTGTTCTGCCTTTTAAAACTTGGCTTCTCTTCTCTAGTTTAGTGTTGCAGGTTGAACTCTCCTGTGCTCCAGCTTGGTCTCTTTCCTTCACACTCAGACATATTCTCTGCTCTCAGACCTTCTGCTCTTGGATATTTCCTCTCTCTCGGTTTGCTGAATGAGCTGTCTGTCAAACGTCCTCCAGCCAATAGATAACTAGATAAATGCTGACTGAGCAAATAGTCTCCACCTTCTTCCCCTCATAGATATTTATCATGTTTTTAATACTCCTGTAAGCAATTACGTAACTACAGTTATAGAATAAGGCACTTAAATTAGTTGATGACCCATCAAAACAAGTTACGCTCTCTTTTTCTTTGCTCGCAAACACATCTGCAACAGAGACCGTCCAGGACATTTCTCATTGTGATGAAGACATTTCTACCAAGTGGTCTTCAGATGCAGACCCATCAGTCATGAGCTGGAGGTAAGGAGGCCATCTGTGTTTGGAGATGTTATATGGGTGTGGTTTGATATCACAAATGATTACCCTGAGACAGGCATCAGACTCTCTAAGGGAAGGTGCAGGAAAACTGTTCATGATTTTATAATTTGCAAATAAACACATTCATCTCGATTCTACAAAAGAAAATCAGAGTTGTAGAAACTTATTTTAGTTTTAAAAAGCTGTCAGTGAGGCTGGAGGTAATGAGACGACTAGACCAGTCTTTAGTTCAGTTCATTTTCTCTCTGTATTTAGTAGAAATCTTACCTGTATAGCTTAACACCTGCCTCCCTCTCTAGCTGGGCCCACAGCTCGTAGCTCTCCTCCATCATCTGGGTGTAGAAGTCATGCTCGTAGGCCTTGCGGATGATGCGAGTCTGGCCATGGGAGCTCCCGCGGGTGTGAGGCAGAACAAACTAGAAACAGGAAGTCACCTTAACAGTGACTACTAATAAAACAGGGACTAATAAAAAACCGCTACAGATGGTGGTCCTGAGACTTAAAACAGAACTTGGGACAAATGTTGGAATTATTTGCAAACTGATGTGAAATTAAACTAAATTTAACTCTCTGTGGGAGTTTAAGAGCTTGAGAGGAAAACTCTCTTTGTGTAATTCATCCCATTTGGGTTTTTATGTATTTTATGTACCTAATGTTGGCTGGAACCCTGGTTTTATTTGTGTTTGATAGCTGATGTCTGTTTGTTTTGAGGTATATTCATTAAAACAGAAAGCTCTTCCTCATCGTATTTGGTTTTTATTTGTTTCTCTGGACATTTTGAAGCTTTCTGTTTTAAGTTTCGTGGTCCTGTAATGATTTTGTCCTTTGGGTTGGGTTTTCTAGCAAACTGAGGAAAACTCAACCCAACTGAGGACATCTGGGGGCAGCAGTACCCACCACTGCCCCTAGATGTCCTCAGTCACCTTTAACCACTGTTTTTCACTGGTTCAATCTGCCTGTTGGTCTTTTGTTCTGCTCCTCTCTCCACACCACAGACCCTCTTCAGAGTGATGAATAAAGCTTAAGATGACATTATGTAACTGATTAACATCCAGACTTAATGGTGTCCTATAACTCTGAACACAAGCTGTGTGATAAGTACGGGTTTAACACAACCTACATCAATGATCCAGTTGTGTTGATGTGAAGATCTTAGTCTACCCATACTAAAAGTTAACGTGTATGACGTCCATCCATTTTCTATACCGCTTATTCTAATTCAGGGTTGTGGGGAGCTGGAGCCTAGGTGTACTAGGCGAGGAGCAGGTCACACCTGGACAGATAAAGTCAGACTTTACCAACCTGGTTATTATAACTAAGCAGGTTTCCTCTATATCCTGATTGAATGTCTACAAATAGGCTTTAAATTTCTTTTCTATGGTGTGAACATTCAAAGCTCAGCATCTAGAAAGAAGTTCAGTCTGGTTTTGGTTTTTATTTAAATGTCTGATCATAAAGAAAATGAAATCTTCTGATCTAATATTATTACTGTCAGTTACTGTAACTCAGATAGAAAACAGCTGCAGACACGTTATAATCAAACAACTTTCTAATGTTATTTCTTTATAAAATATTTTCTCTGACAGTTATATAACTGGTGAAAGAGGTTTTTTTTTTTTAAAAAAGAAGATCAGATTTCAGAACTGCAGAGTATTTCTTCTTGTGCAGAGTGGTCTTGGGATTAAAGCTGACCAACCTGCTCCAGCAGCAGAGTCCGCCTCTTCCTTTGAGCCAGCTGATAGGCTGTGAAAGATCCCTGAACTCCTGCTCCGATCACGATGCAGTCAAACTCCTCCTGAGCAGACATGTTGGCTTCTTTCAGAAAGTTCCTGACTAAGACTCTTATTCAGGTCAACTCCAACAGGTCCGCCCAGAATACACTACACTCATTCAGCCCTGAGTTCTGTCTGACAGGAATATGTAAACACTGGGAAGGTTTCTCTGGGGAGTTGTTGTTCTGGTTGGGAGTGAAGACAGATCAAAGTCCAGTTCATGTATGTTAAGGCACAATAAAGAAATAAATGGACCTGATAGTCTGAAACTTCTCAGTCCAACTGGAAATAACGAACAACCTTTTCTGGTAAACTCAGGAACTTTCTGAAAACATTGTTTCCATCTGTTGACGGTTCAACCAAATAAATAAATAAGAAAAACATACAATATAAATTCTCCAGTTTATTTACATTTTAATAGACATAAAATATCTCCAAAATCAAGAATGACAAAAACAAATAATCCAGGAAAAACTCATTTTGGCTGTACTGATGTAAATCAAACTGAAGAAACATTTGTTGAAGATGTTTCCATTATTTTAACTCATTCTAAGACACCAGGAAACAACAGAGATGGGTTCATCCTGAGAGGAAAAGTGTCTGCGAAGCAAAGTAGATTCCTCAGAGTAGTTGCTGTTTTCCTTGACAACTTTACACAAACCACGAATATCTAACCAGCTTCTTGTATCAGTCACGGGCGACCAGGGCCAGACTGGGACAAGAAGTCTGGCCAGGAGTCGTACACTCACCCTAATTCATTTACACAAATGCTCACATGCACACACAGGATAAGTAATCACCATTAGCCACCAGCCCAAAGCTTCTCTCTCCTACTCTCATCAAAAGACTCAATGCAACAGTCCCAACAGGATATCATTATTCATACCATGTTAAGCTGAAACAACATGGTTGTGATGATGATGATGCCAGTTTAGTGGTTAACAGCAGCTTCACCTGGTGACTCAACTAATAAAAAAGTCGACAGAACTTAGATAAGAGACTGTCCAACCTTAAGAAGGGTTCCCAAATGTTTCCATGCAGCAGCCCACCTGTACAGGTATGTTTGGTCCAGCAGGACCCACCAAATATTTCATGCAGTTAAATAAACTGGAATCACATTATTTACAAGCAAAGAAACAAACTGTCACAACGTTTCCTCATGAGCTGTTAACCTGGACTAAAAAAATGTTCCTCATTGGCCCAGTTTACAGCTGTTTCTGAGCCGGACAAGGACTGATGTGGTAGGCTATGTGTAGCAGGAAATCCCATGTAGGACCCCTGTATGTGCAAGGTTGAAATAACCAGAAGTTTCTATGTTTGAGCTGATTAGAGAGATAAAATCTTCCATTTCGCCACCATGTTTCTCTGCCTCTCAGCTGTTTTGCCTCCGCACGCTTCGCTCATGTTGATGATTTAAAAAAATATTAGTCATTTTCACCATTAGAGACCACTGACGAGCACAAATGATTTTGTCTGTGCACAGGTGTCAGTGTCAGGCAGACCAATCAGCTAGTGATGTGCTATGCGTAAAAGAGCCGATGCTTGGCAGTGAATCAGAAGAGCCAGCTCCCATCGAGTTCCCAGTTTTTTTCCTTTTGCTGCGTGCTTAGCACTCAGTGTTCAGCCCCAGCTCTGCCCATGGCACTGCTTTGTTTGGATTGGCACACATGCACGGCCGGTTGACAGACGTAGCCGGAGCCCTCCATATACTCAGAGTTGAGCTGAATGATTAGGGCTTACTTTCATCTAATTATTAAAGCCAGCCGTGTGGTAGCATGAGACAAAGATACAATGCAGACAACACCAAAGATCCCGTTCAGACAGGACTGTGTCTCTCAGCTGCATTTCAATGGTTTTTTATTTAAAAGTCCAAACCTGCACCGTTTCTCTTAAGCTGGATTTTTTAAAAACATGATCATGATTAGTTTATGTTCTTTTTGTCTTGTTTTTTATTTTAAATTATGCTTCATATATTCTTATGTTTTTAATGTCTTTGTAAAGCTCTTTGAATCATCGTGTTGTTGAATTGTGCTGTACAAATAAAGTTGCTTTGCTTTGACAACAGGGCAAGACAATAAAGTAAATAAATCTGTATCAGTTTGCATAACGAACTGATAAAAATAAACCTTGAGGAAGGAAAAATGACAAACTGATGGATGTCAGTGTTCCTGCCTGCCTGAGTTTGGCTGCCTCATGCAAGAGTAAAGAGGGAAGTTAAAACAGAGAATCGGTGAAATATAAGTTGATTAGGAATCAAATTTAGGTGATTATTACTCAGTTACTGTTGGAACATGGAAAGCAAAAGGGGACAAGGCAGTTTTAATAAATATTTAAACAGTTTAAATAAAATTTAATGGAGAAAAGTCAGTAGGCTCTGGATAATTACCTAACAGTCCATGCACTCTGTGATTTTCTGTTATATGTACTGGTTATATAGAACATTTTACAGACAAGAAAACAGGCAAGCATGGTGAACTGTGCAACATTTGGATGCTCCAACCAGTCTGAGAGGAGCTTCTCAATGTATGGATTCCCAAGAGACCCAGAACGGAGGAAGAGGCGGCTTGTGAAGGTCGAAGGAAGGATTTTAATATAGCTGCACGAATAAGCAACAATAAGAAAATGTGTAAGGTTCGTTATGTCTAGAGAGGTTACAGAAAAATACCCTTTTATTCATTTTTAATACGTTTCCACTAACCTAAGTCATATTGAACATCAAATTCTATGAATAACAATGCACTTGATCAGTACCCTGAAATAAATAAGACCGTGACCACACTTATTCAAACTAAACAAAAAAGCTGGGAGGCCGTGGGGTAAAAGTACAATATAACACACAAAGGCAAAATACATTTAAACAAGAACTTATCACATTGAACAGTCGTAATTATTTTAATGCAGGACGTCTGACAGAATGTACATGCATGTTCATGACTTATAAGACTGATATTGCATCGACTTCCCTCTGAAAATGAATGGAAGGGATTGGAGATGATAATCGGATCTGGTGTTTGGAACTATTGAACGTTTCCAGTAACCCGGATGTGCGCCGCCACTTTTTGTACACGGGAGTCAATGAGAGTGTCGTGACTCTGAGTATATCGAGGGCTCTGGACGGCGCTACACTGTAAGGGAGACAGCAGATAGCCATGATTATGTGAGTGAGTGCATCATGTCATCAAACCCGACTCATGGAGGAGAAACTGGGTCAGCCCTCCAAGATAAGGCATCTTATTTTTCTGAATGCCAACCTGCACTGAGGACATTAATGCTGCTTTCTTGAGTTTGGTTCTCGTTCTGTTCTTTGTTCATTTGGGAAATATAAGATTTTTGTTGAAATATTAATCAAAATAAGTGGTTTTGTATCAGAATAAATGCACAAAAGGAGGCATATATAAGGCTTCTCATAAAAATACTAAACAAAAAGGGTTTTCAAAACACAATTCATTCATTTCTGAGAAGTTAATGATAATTATAGGGCTAAAAATGATGCTAAATTAAGAGCTGTTGGGGAGCTAAAAAAGCCGGCTCTCTGAAAAGAGCCGAACATCCCATCACTACAATCAGCCACACGGATCTATAGCACCATTTTTTTTTTTTTTTTTTTGACAGGCCACAGGGAATTGTCCGGCTTCTCCCGTAGTCCGAGCCTGCCAGCGACACTGGTTAAATGTTTCATGTTTGAATCTAATTTCCTTCTGAGATGTTCAATCTCCGTCTTAATTAAAAAAAAAAACAAACAAACAAAAAAACTGCTTGGGTTTGTTGAGGAAAAAAAGACAACGATTAGATTCTAAAATGAAATCAGAAAATCAATAAAATTTCTACTTTCTTAAGTAGTCTCATAAACACAACTCAACCATCTCATTGTGACACTGCAGCAAACGAAGACTAAGAGAAGTTCAGCAGCATCAGTACCAGCATGTCAACGCTTCCAGTTCAGGAGACAGACAACAGTCGTAGGGTTACTGGGGACAGTTGTAACAAGTTTGACGTTTCTGTCTCTAACTTCAAGCTCTTTTAACCCACTGTGTTCAAACGGCTAAGCAAATTAAATCAAATCAAACTTTATTTCTAAAGCACTTTTCATGCCACAGGCAACACAAAGTGCTTTACATGATTAAAAACACGTATGCATATTAAAAATAAAACAAGCCTTTACATCAAAGTAGAATTACATAACAATAAAACCACTCATTAAAATATGTTTTTATTGTTATGTAACAGCTTCGAGAATAAATGGCTTGGAAATTGCCTTTGCAGAAGTTAAAGATGCATCATTTAAATTTCCAGCCAATTTCTGGAGCCGTTGTTTCCCAGCAGCGTCCCGAGTCTGAGAAATCACACTATACAATGTTTTCATCCAGGATGTCACATGTTTCACTTCACACGCTTACAAACGGATATTAACACACCGGTCATTTTATAACGTGGGCCGTGGCTGATTCAGCAAAGAAACGCAAGAAGACGTTATTAGAGAAAAAAAGAGAGAAAGGGACAGAAGAAGAGTCAAGATAAGACTCCTGAAGAGAGCTCACAGTACAGATAGGATGTAAGATGGATGCTGCATAAGCCGTTGATGAGGGGGCGCCTCACCTGGAACACTGCCAAAGTTCTCTTGTGCATCTTTAAACTACACTACAACATCTTAATCACAAACATCGGTTTACCTTCTTTCCTCAAAATGATATTTTCCCTCATAAACTTTGCTGTGTTTGCCTCAAGGCAATACCAGTTTTATAAATGCATCAACGTTACAGTTCACTGTCCAAACAAACTGGAAAACCATCTTCCCAGCAGAGAAACATTAAACGTGGAATAATCAGCAGATGAGGTATCTCTGTAAAGGTGGTAGGTAGTACATGTATGCTGTCAGTCTGATACTGGCTCAGTTAATGGTTCGAGCTCTCCAGTTACTTCTGGTCTTTTCCAGCACTGCTGTCATTCACCTTTCTCAGGAGACCAAAGTGCACCAGTTACATAAAGAAAACTCACTGGTCACTCATTTACAGCTTATTGACCTCACAGTTTAATGATATAGACCTGCAGCACTGAAGCAGTTTCCATCATACTTGTCAAGCAGAAGCTTTTCTGTAATGATTGGTGACCTCTTTCATTATAATAAAATGAAATAAAACTGAGTGCATTGTGTGGTGATCGGCTGCTTTTAGCTTCTTCATGGCCAATCTGGGAGTGATCTTTGATAGTTACTTGGAATTCAATAAACAAACTGATAATGTGGTTAAGACTAGTTTTTATCATGGTGGCCAAAGCTAAATCTTCAATCAGTCATGATGATCTTGAGGAAGCTATGTGTTTGTCAGTTCCAGTCTGGATTACTGTAAGGTCTGTTCGCCTGTGTGTCTTCACGTCGCCTCAACCTTTAACTCATGCAGAATGCAGCTGCCAGGCTTTTAAAAAGACATTCCACTCGTCCTCTTCTCTCTCCTCTGGCTTCCAGTCTAATTCTGGATTGATTTGAAGCTTTAATGTTTTTAAAACTGCGCCATCTTATTTATCTGGGTTTTAACTGTGAGCGTGGCAGGGCTTTAAAATAACCCAGCCAGCTGTTACTCAACATACCCAGATCTAGATGCAAACAATGGGGTGACCGAGCTTTTTCTGGCTCTGGAATCAGCTCCCCTCTGGTCTAATGTTATCTCAAACCTGCTGCTCTTCCTGTCTAAACTTGGAACTTTTTAGTTAAGTTTGCTGGTAATACCTGTAGCATGGTGACACTTCGCATTTATTTTGTTTTATTCTGCTGGTTTTTCTTTTTACCCTTTTAAGTTACTTATCCTTAGTGTTTTCTTCCTTTTACTAATTTATATTTCTGTATCTTTTAGTGTAATTGCTTTGATGAAGTTTGCTTTTATCTCTTGTAAAGAGCTTTAGTCACCTGCAAGTTGTTGAAAAGGGATACGTAAATAAAGCAGTGTTAATATTGTTCTTATTTTTAATAATAACATTAAACACAAAGTTCAGCACCATAATGTCATTATAGAAATTAAAGCTGTGATGTGGAACATGGTGATGTCATGAAGGACCTTGCGGAGACAGACTAGAGTTAAACCAGAGTTTACTCACATAACTTCAAGGAAGAGCTTACGGATAATAGAACCAGGAGGGAAACACAGGAGTCCAGAGATGAGCCAGGTGAGTTAGGACCTGGAAGGGGAAGAAGGAAAGTCCAGCAATGTTGTGACAATAAGGTCAGACAGGGAGTGAACGTGGTGGATATGTAAGGACTGGTGAAGAGACTGGGGACAGGTGTGAATGATTAGGGATCTGGAGAGTGATTGGCTGTAGTGCAGGACTGGCGTATCTGTGGCAGGGTGAGATGATTAGGAACAGGTGTGGAGGATCAGGAGAGTGATTGCTGGAGAGTTAGGCTGGGCAGAAAGTGACGGAATGGTGCAGGTGACAGGTGTGACAGGTAACAGTTATGTGTGGTTTATCTAATAAATTAAAAGATCTTTAAAATGAATTTTTGCATTGGTCTCATCTCAAACACTGCATTTCATCCTCACAGATAATTTCTTCCATGTGAAGCCTTCCTGTTGGGGAAGGGGCTATCTTTCTCATACTGGGCAGGGGCTAGGCCATGGGGGAGACTGCTTCTCACCTTGGAAAAATGATCATGTCAATCAGTGGCTTAAGCTACAAATTCACCAGTTAGATGCCATGCAGCAGAGCCCTTTTCTCTGCCCAAGGGGTTTGAGACTTGAGTTGTTTAATATATTTTTTAAGTAAAAGATATTTATGGAGTAGTTCAGGCTCACCACAAGGCGCAGCGCTGATTTGAATATTTATATATAAAACATAAATATAAAAACTCTTTCCTCACCCACCCTTCCATCTCTCCTGGGTAGGCTGGCTGTTCATGTCAAGTTAGAGTCCTCTACCAGCTTGAGGGTCCTACGCAGTATCTTAGCTGTTCCTAGGACTGCATTCTTCTGAATGGAGATGTCTGATTTTTCTCCAGGTATCTGGTGGAGCCACTTCTCCAGTGTGGGGGACGCGACCCCCAGTGCTCCGATGACCACTGGTACTACTGTTGCCTTCACCTTCCAGGCTTTCTCCAGTTCTTCCTTGAGTCCTTGGTATTTCTCCAGTTTCTCATGGCCCTTTTTCCATCGCTGGGGATGGCTACATTGATCACTATGGCTTGGGGCCATTTTCCTGATGTAGTCATGGAGCTTGGATATTTCATGTTGGATAGTTGCCCGGATGCCCACTAGTCCTCGGCCTCCCTCTTTGCATTTAGTGTATAACCTCTGGACACTGGATTTTGGATAGAACCCTTCATGCATGGTGAACAGCTTCCGTGTTTAAACATCTGTGGTCTGAACTTCCTCCTTTAGCCAGCTTATTGTCCCAGCAGGGTATCTGATTACTGGCAGGGCATAGCTGTTAGTTGCCCGGGTCTTGTTTTTGCCATTGAGCTGACTTCTCAGGACTTGGCAGCTTTCCTTGTTGTTTCTTTGTGGTTACCATTTATTTGTGGTACATCGATCACTACGGCTTTTCTTTGCTGCTTATCTGTGATCACAATGTCCAGGTGGTTGGCCATTACCATTTTGTTGGTCTGTATCTGGAGCACAGGATCTTGACCCTCTCATATTTTTTTATATATATATATATATATATATATATACAGGACTGTCTCAGAAAATTAGAATATTGTGAAAAAGTTCTTTATTTCC
>JBAFTB010000010.1:3674361-3700552 GCA_037177355.1 Melanotaenia trifasciata | reverse complement strand
AGATAGATAGATAGATAGATAGATAGATAGATAGATAGATAGATAGATAGATAGATAGATAGATAGATAGATAGATTGTGTAGACATGATTGCACATCAGTGTGGACAGTCTGACAGAAATTGAGCATTAACTGAGCCTTGACCCTGCAAGAAAATTCCTCCCAGAAAGGGTTAATCAGGAGAATAACTTTTGTTTATATGAAGACATCAGAAAGCTTCATTAGCCTGTTCCTCATATTTCATTGGCCTCACACTGAACCCACTGACTTCTGGCTGTGGAAACTGCCATTAGATTCCCATTAAAACGCTATTAGAAGTGAGACATGGATCTGGCTCACCTGGCTCATTTTTCATTTCTAGGTAGATGAGGCATTATAGCATCTGTGGAAAACAGCGTGGTTTTGTAGCTTCTGTGGAAAGAGAGAAATGACAGATACGGTTGCTAAATGGACAAATAAGACATCTAATGACTGTGATGGCAATGATATGAATGTGGTCAAAAGAGTGTTTGAGAAGATTTCAAAACAATTTATTGTAGATACATCTGTAACTTATCATTTCAAACTGGTTCATTTCCAAACAAAAGGAAAATAGCAAAGGTCATACCTCGCTTCACAGCTGGGATCAAACGCCAATTTACAAACTACAGACCTGTGTCATTATTATGTCAATACTTCAAAATTCTAGAAAAACTTTTCAATAACAGACATAAATTACTCAATATAGATTTAGATCTAACAGAGCAATATCAATGGCATCAATCTTCAGTGGAGGAAATCACAAATGCAATAGATAAAATCCCAGTGGGGATATTCAAAGATCTAAAAAAACCTTTGACACAATAAATCACGATATATTATTCAAGAAACTAGACTGGTATGGCATCAAGGGGAAATTAGACTGGATCAGTTATTTATCTAAAAGGAAGCAGTTTGTGAAAATGGGAAATGTTTGTTTGTTGTGTTTGGACCTGTGGCGTCCCTCAGGGGTCAGTGTTGGGCCTTAAACTCTTCATGCTTTATATCAATGATAAATGCAATGTTTTGAAAGTATTCATGGTTTTATTTGCTGATGACACAAACATTTTTCGTTGTGGCAGTGACTTACAAATTCTGACACAAGTAATTTTTAGTGAACTGAATAAATTAAAAGCATGGTTGGATTGAAATAAATTCTCATTAAACCTGAGCAAAACAAGAATGATACTTTTTGGTAATCACAGAACTAATCTACAGCTACAGATACAGTTGGATGGAGTTATTACTGAAAGAGTAACAGTAAGAGTAAATCCATCTTTTAGGGGTGCTGATAGATGAAAAAAATCTGTAGGAAATCAGAAATTAAATATGTATAAAAATGAAATGTCGACATGCATCGCAGTATTAAAATAAGAAAAACAGGCACTGAATCATACATCACTTTGCATAGTTCTTCCATATCTTATTTACTGTGCAGAAGTCTGGGATAATAACTACATAAGGACAAGACATCCACTACTCATTATGCAAAAGAAAGCAATACGGATCATTCATGGGGCAAAATATAGAGATCATATAAACTTATTATTCTTACAATCAAGACTCAAAAAATTAAGAAATATTGAGGACTTTCAGACAGCACAAATCCGGGAAGGGAGCTATAACTTAAGAGATAGATAGATAGATAGATAGATAGATAGATAGATAGATAGATAGATAGATAGATAGATAGATAGATAGATAGATCTTTGTGTGATTATTTATTTCTAATTACATGTTCGATAAATGATCTAACTGAACAAAAAAGAAGCGTTTTACATTGTATCTATTATTCACTCTCTTCTCATTTATACTTGATGTTAAGCTACATGTGCATCAGCCACAGCTACCGTGGCTCAGACCGGCGGCCAACAACCTCTCTGATCAGCAGTGGTGTCGCCAGTTGATTCAGTTTAGATAGGGCCAGACAAGAAATAAGACACAGGAGCAGTGTAAAAGCTTCTGGTAAATTTAAAAATTAAAGCTCCCATGCAGATTTGACCATTAATGACAATCATGGACAACAAGAAGTTTATCCTGGAAGAGAAGAATCAAGATTCTCCATTGCTCCTGTGGATATGTAATTGCGCGGATTCAGCTTCGCTGACCAGGGATGCCAAGTCCGCTTGTTTCAAACAACATTGGGTTGGTTTTTTGTAAAGTTGCCTGGAAATATTGTCAGTCGTGGGCTGCAGTTATTTGGGCTTGTTTTCTTACGTGTAGTTGCTTACTTGTGCTTGTCCTGCTTCCTTTATAACAGGGATCACCAACTCCGGACCTCTTGAGCCAGTGTCCTGCAGGTTTTCACTGCATCCCTGCTGCAACACACCTGGTTCAAATTAAATAGTCAATAGTCAAGGTCTACACCAGCCTCTTAACGACCCGTTATTTGAGTCAGGCGTGCTGCAGTATGGAGATACTGAAAACCTGCAGGACACTGGCTCAAGAGGTTGGTGATCTCTGCTTTACACAGTCCTCCTTATTCTTTCTCAGAAGTCCACAATAAGGCAATATCCCCTGGCTGCAGATCGGGAATCCGGATTGGTTCGGCTTTTTTTCAGGAACTACTGACCACAGCCCGGTTTCTAGTGGCGAGGAAAATGGCAGCATGAAAACGTGACCAAAAATCAGCCAGAAAGGGTGAGGTCAGGGAAATGGTCTTGCAGGAACGGCCTTTTTAAAGGGTTATCTTACTAATTGCCTCTTGTTTCCACCGGTTGTCTGTTCCATTTGTATAACAGCAGGTGAAACTGATTCACATTCAGTGTTACATTCAAACTGGACAGAGCGATGTCCCAGAAGTGCGACTGACTTTGAGTCACATAATTATGTGTTCCCTTTATTTATTTTTTTGAGCAGTTGTACGTTAGACTTGACATAATCCTGCTGACAGATCAATTAAACAAACACAGAAAACATAAATCCAAACAGGCAGTTCTAACAGATTAAAAGAAAATAAGCAAGAAGAATGAATTACTCAAATAACTATTCCTTGTAATCATGGGACAGCTGTTTCACCTTGCAGGTGTCACCTTTGAGGCTTCATAAAAACCAGTTTTGCTGATGCTGCAGCCTGAATTATTTATTCATCTGCTACTGATCTCTTCTCCTCTCATAGAATGATCAACCTCTGTCCTTCTCTTATGACTTGTCTTTGAAGAGCAGTTTTTTTTTTCCATTTCACATTCTCTTTTAGCAACTCTGAAAAAAGAAACTCATCTCATTTGCTCTATAATCTTTTATAAATATTTTTCTACCATAACTGACTAAACTAACAGTGTCAAGCTTTAGTTTGTAATTTACCTTCGAGGTTACGACAGCAGAAGAGATGCAGCTTAAGAGGTGACCGGTTGTCAGAAGTTACCCAATAACATTAAAAATCTTTCTTATTTGACATAAAATTGCACAATAATGAATTTTCAGAAGAGATAAGACGTTCGTACATGTGAACTTAGTTTCTCATTACAGGAAAACAGCACAGTTTTCCCTGGAAACAGCCTCTAGTAGATTCTTGATGTGCTGAAGAGCTGCGATTAGTGGAACTTCCAGACTTTTATGTTCAAATCTGTGCACAGCTGCAAACTTTTTTATTTTACTTTGACAAACCCAACTCTATTTTTTTATTACTGGAAAAATGGATCTATGAGAAATGAATGGACAGGGAGGTCCAGGATCTTTGAACGTATTTACTGAGGACGACATTCAGCACGACCTTGAGTTGGAAACTGAAAACAACAGAGTGTCTGGAGGAATATCCAACCAGCTGGCAGACCTGAATGTAGGACACACAAAGAAACACACTCAGGAAACATATAAGAACCTGAAAAACATGAAAGAAGATGAAGGACAACTGAAATTCTTTTACCTCTGTAAAAAAAAATCCTGGTAACAAAAATTCCCGGAAATGTTGGTGGACATGTAAAAAATTCTCACAAATGTAATGAGAATTCTGAGGAAGGTGAAAGAGGGTAAGGGTCAATAGGAGAGCCTGGAAGCAGGGAAAACTGTCATACCACTATGAAGACGAGCTTGACTGAGAGCACCTAACCCAAGGCTGAAGCCATCAGTTGTTGAAGGAAAGAACAGATTAAAACTGAGAACAGAAGTGAACCCTGTTCTGTTGAGCTTCCTGCCGTCCAGAAGCTTGCAGCACTCAGTTTGTCAGCAGTCAAAACTTTGATGTACATTTTGCTTTTCCATCCCCTTCCTGTGCATCCTGACTCCTGCTGTGAAAGCTGCTGGCTCAGATTGACCGTTTTTCCGCAATGAATTCTTTAAACAGACTTTTTTTGTCAGTCAGACGGGAAACAGGCTGAAAACCTGCACCTGCAAAGCTACCAGCTGCCAATCAGGTGCTGCGATTAGCAAGCTGCATGAACAGACTTACTGAATTAATGTTCCCCCCCAATATCCACCAGGCATGTGTGCATGGCATTCCTGCTGCGTCGTAGTTTTGTTCCGATCTCCGCGGCGTCAGATACGGAGCCTGCACAAGTGCAGTCTGCCTAACTGGATCTGCAAGATAACGAAATCAAAGGAGAATTGGAGAATCTTGATGTCTTAATCAGCGCATTTATGTGAGAGCACTGGAAAGTAGTGCATAGTGTGCACTAAGCACTTTCTTCAGTAGTGCTCACCATCGTTGGTAAATGCTGACCCAAATGAACACTGATGTTTTTTGATGGTAGTGACGTTCCAGCATTTGACGGCAACTCTTCTGCTCGACTTAATTTACAGAATGAATTTCCAACCTTTCATTTTACTTTCTTTTCTTTACTCTTTACTTAACCCCATCTGTAAACTACTTCGCATCCAACGCTGACACAGGATCTTCCTCCGATCGGCTGAACATGAGTTAGAACGTATGCTTATTTATTTATTTTAAGGTGCATGACCCTCAACATGCTCCCTAATGACAGTGCCGCTCTGTTAATACCTTTTCAGGGACAATCCGTCCAAAATTTTTCCAAAATCCTAATCCAAAATAATGATCACATACATGTTTGCATGTCATCATACTTTATGCTTTTAAATGTCTTTAAAAAGGCCTCAATTGTGCAACAAAGTACTGTGGCCTACACTGTATTAGTCTGCCTCAGTTAATAACAGTAGAAAGCACCATCAGCACACATGTGCATGTGTCTTTGCAAACCTATTAGTATAAAACGCAATTTAAAACACTAGTAAAACGGCTTTTAGATATGCAAAGATATCTTTACTTTGTGCATCTGTTTTTATTGGTGTTTACACTGATACAGAGCACATTTGGCAACAGAAAACCGATTATACTTTGATTTCATGGTTTAAAATATGAAATGAAATAAGGGAAGAGGCTAAAACACAGGGATGCAGAAAACCTTTTATTATAACATTTTATTAAAATATTTCTCTCTTGCCTCCCCTTCTTGTCCACAGCAGCGTCCTAGCCCCAGGTGGTACTGCCACATAAAGGCCTCAGTGCCACTGCTGGCTCGGTAGTTTGATGCCACAGTGACCTGCGGTAAACACACACTGGCAGTTCATATGAAAGCAAACATTATTTATGTTTATAGTACTTTATAGGTACGTTGCAGAATCTTTTATCTAAAGGGATGTACAATGTAAATATAGCATTAGTTATATTTGCCAAAAACAGAAAAGATGGAGTTTGGAGTATATGATGCTATTTTGTGTTATAATGTCATGCTAGGGCTGGACAGTGTCGTGGTTCACAGTGTGGTTTCTGATTCTTATGTTTGGTTTTTGTCTGTTTTGGTTTGTTATGCCTCAGTCTTGGTTTATTAGTTCTGGTGTTTGTTATATTTAGTTGCTGTTATGATTATGGTCCAGGTTTTTGTTGTGTTTAGTTCTATCTTGCTCTTAGTTTAAAGTTCTGGGTTTCTGTCATGTTTAGTTTCCATTATGTTCATGTTTTAGGTTTTTGGCTTAGTCGTGTTTCGTTCAGTTTTCCTGTTTTCCCTCATGTGCTCACTTTTCTGTTCTTGGCTTGTTTTTTCACCTGGTTTGATTTCTCATTCTCTTCACCTGCTCCTAATTACTCCCTCTGTCTACAAATACCCCACGGTTTTCAGTTTGCTTTGTCGGATCTTTTTGTGGTTCAGCCTCTGTAATGTGTGTTTCCCTGTTCCTGCGTTTTTGGGAAAATAAACCCTTTCACCTTCTGCCCCCTGCCATATCCACCTGCGTTTGGGGCCTCATCCCCATCAACACACAACAGATAGTAATTTAATATCAATATATATCGCAATATACTTTTATTCAAAAACGGTGTTATGAGATATGAGAGCTGCGATGCATTGGCTATGTAAGTGATGAAAAATGAAACTTACAAAGCTGCTGCTGGCTGATCCCGCGCTGGCTTACCATCAGGTATTAATGTCTATTTAAGAAGAGTGTGGACAAAACTATTTAAAAAGTTAGAAAGTGTTGACATGTTCCAGACTAAATAAATTATAATTAAAATATAATTTTTAATTAAAATATAATAATAATAAAAAATTACAGTTAAAATTTAACTAACAAAGACAATAGTGACTGAAGGATTTAGCTTTATTTTATTATGTTTTGCTGATCAGGCAACAGTGCATCTGAAGCATTTCAACTCAGAATATGCTGAGTCAGAAGATGAAGCATTAACTGTTGCTCACTCTTTTTTTTTTGTTTATTGTAGTAATTCTAAGTACTTTTATTTTTAAGCCTAGTTGAAGCACCGTTGTTAAAATCTTTAAGAATAACATAAGCCTATGTTGTAGTTTAGGGTTAAAGATATTAATATTGAGAAAGGTAAAAGTTTTATTTGACCTCTGATGGTGATTTAAAATTTCTTTGTTTGTTGAATACAAATAAAAGTTGAACATTAATTTATTGTACAGTTTTTATTTATAAAATTTTATTCTGCAGGAGTTTCATAGACTTGGTAAAATAGTTTTTAGTTTTACAGGCATCTGTTGTGGGCATTCTCTTGGCACCCTGTCATATGCTTTCTCTAAATCAACAAAGACACGATGCAGCTCCGTCTGGCCTTCCCTGTACTTCTCTATCAACAACCTCAAAGCAAATATTGTATTTGTAGTACTCTTTCTTGGCATGAAACCATACTGCTGTTGCAAATGCTTCCATTCCATCTCCCTATCACACTTCCAACATCTGTCAGTACATTTCCAGCTCTATCCTTAATCACCCTAGCTTGCTGCACATCCTTCCCATCCCTTTCTCTCTGCCTTGCCAACCTGTACAAGGTATTCTCTTTTACTGGCCAGCCTAGCACACAAGTCATTGTAAGCTCTTGGTTTGGCCTTTGCCACCTCTACCTTCACCTTATGCTGTATCTCCCTGTACTCCTGTCTACTCTCTTCAGTCCTCCCAGTGTCCCACTTCTTACCCAACCTCTTCTTCTCTATATACTCCTGCACTTCCTCATTCCACCACCAAGTCTCTTTATCTACGTTCCTTGCAGAGGACACACTCAGTAGTCTCCTACCTGTCTCCCAGATCACATTAGCTGTAGTTGTCCAGTCATCTGTGAGCACCTCTTGACCACCCAGAGCCTGCCTCAACTCTTCTCTAAAAGCCACACAACACTCTTCCTTTTTCAGCTTCCACTACTTTGTCCTGTGTTCTGTGTTTGTCTTCTTCATCTTCCTACACACCACTATTCTATGCTGTCTGGCTACATTCTCACCTACCACTATTTTGCAGTCACTGATCTCATTCAGGTTACATTGTCTATACAAGATGTTATCCACCCGTGTGCTCCTACCTTCACTCTTATAGGTCACCCTATGTTCCTGCCTCTTCTGGAAGAAAGTATTCACTACAGCCATTTCCGTCCTATTTGCAAAGTCTACTACCACCTCATACACAGGCTATGAAGACACATATGACTGGTTAGAAAACCTTTAGAAAGTGGATTTTGCATAAAATGGGACCTTTAACAAACTACTCCATTTCTCTTCGCATTTTCACCATGATAGAACAGTTTGAACCCTGCTCCTAAGCTTCTAGCCTTCTGCCTTTTCACCTGGTCTCCTGAACCCACCTTCCTCCTTTGCATCATGTCAGCCAACTCTCTACCTTTTCCCTTTTCCTGTCATAGTATTCAAAGTTCCTACTCTCAGTTTTCTGGTGTCATATTTAATACATGAGAGGGGGGTAACATCAGCGGCCAGAGACGTGACCGCGGCTCCAACAGGTTCACGCTGCTCATGAAGGCGCTGCAGCATGAAAAAGGTGGAGTTCCACCGGGTGTCATCCTCTAGAATGAGCTTATGTGCTGGCCTCTGGAGTTGCTGCTGGATTTCCACCAGGTGCTGTTTGGCCTTGACGCTGGATCTGAAGTAGGTCACTATCCTTCTCGCCTTCATCCTGATGTCTGCCAAAGCCTGTGTTTTTTCCAGTGACTTCTTTACAACCAGATTCAGGCTGTGTGCAAAGCACAGCACATTCCTCAGTCCCATTAGCTTCGCCATTAACTGCATGTTTGCTGCATTGTCCGTGATGAGACCGTGGACCTTTTGCCTCAATCCCCATGCAGTCAACTGTGCGTGCAAGCCATCTCTCAAATTCTCAGCCGTATGCGACTGCTTGAAATGGCTGATACCCAACAGAACACTTGCTAACTCCATATCCTCATTTACGTAGTGACAGGTGACCCCAAAGTAGCCATCCATGGCAATAGATGACCACATGTGTGCTGTTTGGCTGACCACTTCTGCCTTCTCCACAGCTTTGATGGCTTGTTCTTTTTCCTCATATTTCTTCTCCACCAATGCCTTCAAAGCCTGGCGAGTAGGCAGGGTGTATGTGGGGTCAAGCTTCTGAACAACGGCCCTGAAGACTTTGTCCTCCACCAATGTAAACGGCTGCGCATCCATAACGATCATGCCCACCACCGCCTCATCAAATTCAGCTTGCCGCCCTATAAAATAAAGTAATTTATATATCGTCACCATTCTACAGCAACGGCGTAAGTAATTTATTGAACAAAAATGATTTCTTTTGCCAAATTAATAATTTTGTGATGCTGGCTGCCTCTGATAATATCACCAACATTGTCAGAAGAAAAGATCAGATACTGAACTGTTCATCTGAGGATCTTGGTGACAATATCAAAGGTGGCCCGCATCACAAAATGATGATTAAGGTGAAAAAATATTTATATAAAAAATGACTTAGGCCATTATTTTAGGAACCATATTTGACCAGTACTCATTTCATAATGTCTAGCATATAGTGTAGGAATTTAGAATCCTACCTTGACGGTTTGCTGCACCACCAGGAGCGGGAACAGCAGCAGATGTAGGCGTTGTCTCCGGGTGTTTGGTACACAAATGCCGCAGCATCGCCAACGCGTTCCCGCTGTACGTTATCTCCTGAGCACATATGAAACACTTGACTGTTTTTGGTGAAATCAAGTCAAAGTGTTCCCATGCGTAGGAACATACACACTTGGGTGGCACTGGCTCTCCCTCCATCACTCAGATACAGTCTACACACAATCTCTTACAGCCTCTCAAACACTCTCTAAACTTAATAACCTAACTATATTTATATGTATATCTATATTTCTATGTGAAGATGTGTGTGCTGTCTGTAAGTATGTGAGTGTATGTATGTAGTATTTCTCCTCTGTGTTTGTAACTGTCTATATAAATGTGTGCCAGCTAAATGTGATCAAAATGAGCTAATGATAATGTGATGCTTTCCCTAAATCTGTTCTCCAAATGTAATGTTGCACAATCGCTAGCAAAATCTCCTCCTCTCAAAAACCCGCGATCTGCTAAGCGCTTGGAACCTTTTAAACCATTGACAGATTGAAAAGCCCGGCCCCTTCGAATTTCCCGTGGGCTGCTCGACACGCGCTGATAACGTAACGAGGTTGGTCTATAACGTGACTTTTGGCATGCCGAATCAATGCAGAGACAATACTCGCAACACTTCCGTGTCACATGCTCGACACGTGATCGAGCAGATCGGCTCCAGCATAACATCCCGACTTATAATTTTACACAATTAGAAATAGAACAAAGTAAAAATTTGTACCAAAATGTTGTTAAATATTAAAACACTAATTTAAGTTTTCTTTTACACAGGCAGGATGAACAGTCCCCCTCTGCAAACAAACATTTTCACTTTGTTAATTTTTCAATAAAACCATTAATTAATCTATGTGGTCATCTCTACCAATCATTCCAGTACAGTCCACACTTGAATGACTGGTGGTGGTGATGGAACCACTGGTCTCCATCACAAAAAGGATGATGTAAAGGAGCCGGGCTCACATCTGCTCAGGTCATGACTGTGATCTCACTTTACAAGTGAAACATTTAGGTTGATGTTTTGTCTGTGCACACGGTTGTACAGATGACAACTGTGGTGGTGATGTCTGGCTGGACTGTTTATCGACACTGACTCAGCCAATGATAATCTGTAGAGTTGACCTAAAGGCCTGGGTGGAAAATCTTTACAGGCAGTCTGGAGGTGAATGTTGAGGACATTTCCATTCTGACATGGTATCACTCCAAAACATTTCTAGAACATCTCAGAATTACAGATTATGTGTTTTAAAGCAGCACAAGATGTGCTAAATGGAGAGCTCTTCACTCCAGCTTCAGGACACGCAAACCTCCTCCGAACAAAACACAAAGGGAAAATGCATGAAGAAGTATTTATATGATCAGAGCTCCTGTGCAGTGAGCACCAGTAATGGTGTGTTATTCAGAAAATCCATGTTGGCAGCCACTTCAGAGATAGCTGTCAAAGAAAATATTTTTAAAAATACCAGAGTTTGTAAATTTGATGTGAGGATTTGTATGTATATGTTGTTGAATATGTAAAATGTTTGCACTTTCAAGTCAAATTTTTTAATCGGAAACTTATTGTATTTCAAAATTTCCAATTCAGCTACAATATGGGGGAAAGTTAGTGGAGGTCCAACTTACCTTCAACCAATCAGAGGAAGTAGAAGCTTTATTTATATTGACGTTCGGTCAGATTCTCAAACCAGCAAGATGTCTAGTTTATTTTTCTGATCAGAAACTGCACTTCTCATTTTTCAATTTTCACACAGATTTAAACAATACAAAAGGTGGACTGAACCATTCAGGCCTGGACTGAACCATTTAGGGCCTTTTTAGGGTGCATTCCCACCAGGATAATCCCGTGGACTCTGTTCTATTGATTGGGGAAATCCAAAAAATATCCCACCTTCCTTTGTTTTGGTTTGCTTTCATGTTGAATTTACTCAAACCACCTGGACAAAGTCATGCAGTTACAACAACTGCTCACTAGGGGCGATTTTCCTTTAAAAACCACTGACCAAGATGAATGAAGAACAAAATCCAGCCATTGATTGGTCAGGACTGAAAACGTCTTGTTCAACACAAGTAAACATTTGTGCAACAATTCTGTTTTTGTTTAGGTGTTCAAACCTGATCCGGTTTTCACTTGAAACTGTCCAGTATGAGCAGCAGAGGAGGCAGCCAGATATCCACCATGTCGATCTGAAAAGCCAACAGGCCATCCAGAGAACCAAAGACAGGAAGTGATGCATTGCTTCTTGTCTTTGGTTCTCTGGATGGTCTGTTTGCTTTCACACTGAGAACTGAACCATGAGACCCCCAGTACGCATGTGGAGTTCACTTTTTATGTCCACACCACACCAGAGTGAGAATGAGTCTTCACGCTACTCCAAACAACTGTCCATGAAAACAGCATGAGTGTGAATGTACCCTTAATCTGTAGGCTTTGTGAACGAGTTTTCTCTGAGTGACTTTTGTCTTGGATGTGTTGGATATTGTAGATATAGCAGAAGTTTTGGATGTGAGGGAATGTGAAACTACATGGCCTTGAGCTCATGGTAGAAACATTTCTAACATGGTACAATCACATGTTGGTTAGACGTACTTTCACCATGTTAACTGGTTTAGAGTTTTTCAGATGATACACACAACCCTCCTCCCCAGCTTCATTTCAGCCCTCTTCCACTCTGAGATGTCTTTCCTTTCAATATGTTGAAGTGAAGAGGCCCATCTGTGCTGCTTATCTTGCTGTGGCGAGGAGCAGTAAACAGTCATTTTAGTGGCTGTCAGTCTGGTGAGGGCAGGCAGTCATGTGGAACACAGCTCTGCATCAGCAGCATTCCCAGCTGTGGAAACAGAGCTGGCTTCAAGGCTGAGAGAGACACTTCTCTCATCTCCGAACAATCGTTCTGCCTCTCGACCTGCCACACATTGATTTAGGGCTTATTTTTGTCTGATTTCGTTCTTCTTTGTGAACACATGATGTGTGCACACAAAGAGAAACTGATTACTGATCATGTTTTTCCTTGGAGGTGGGGTGTGTGTGTGTTATTCAAAAGCAAGGACACACATTAAAAAGAAGCATTAATACAGGATAAGCTCTCAGACTGCAACGAACAGCAGTTTGAATCACAGTGACAGCCTACACTGAGATGAATGCATGTAGAAAATCTGTTTTCTGGGTTTTGTGTAGAGACAGACAAATACTGACAGTGTGAAAATATTAAATCTATTAGTAAATAAGTGCAGCTCCAATTTAACAAGTTTTTTTTTCTCTAATGCCATTCAATAGGCTGAAAGTTGACAATCTTTTCAGACTTTTGTTTAGGGAAAGTGGACATGTCGCGATCCTTTCCAGCTTTTTATCCACTTGTCTTTGTGCTGTGTTACTTGACTTTGGTCGGTTGGTCATTTTCAGTTCTGCCTTTTGTTTAGTTCTGGTATTCTCTGCTTTTGCAGTGTCTTTGTTTGATTAAAATATCTTTATTCCAACCTCCTCTTGTGTTTCCGTGAGTGGGTCCTAGGTCCTCTGCTGCTGTGCTGGCCCGTGACAGTTCATAGTTAACTGAAGCTGATCCAGCTTTCAGGCCAGAAGCAGCCGTGGATGTTGTGTTTAGCATGGAGATACAGTATTCACAGCAGTACTGTAACAATTACTTGAGAAAGTAAAAATTAATGGATTACTTGGATAAGAAAAATAATGCTCAATGTCACTAGTTACCACAAAAAGTAGTCAGAGTAATCTTTGTGATGGGTTAAACAGACCACTACTAACTAATCTGATGTACAGTGTTTTCTGTGACTCGAGTCACACAGTTCCCACCAGCCGAAGACACAATACTCAAACTCTTCTGTTGTACAGTTCGGGGAGGCGGGGACGAGTCGGAGTGTTGCATTTATACATAGAAAATTGGGATGTTATATGCTGGTAGCAAGCTTGTTCTTTAATATATTTTTGAAGAAGTATGAAATAATATGTCCCATGATGACAAAGCATATGTACCTTGGCTGAACCCTGGAGAATTTATCCCTGATGGAACTCATTCACTAAGCTTGACTCCACCCATGTCTTAGGCCTGAGAGCTCACACGAGCACGCACCAAACTTTTAGCAAGGAAACTGAGCCTCAGTTCTATCTGAACCAAAGGGAGCTGATACTGATACTGATGTGTTAAACTATGTTAAACCCAGTTATGTCCAAACATCTGACCCGGACCATACCATAAAATCCAACTGACATGCTGTAAAAAAACTTCAAAAACAGTAATATTCCAGCAGCTGGTGCAGCAGAGTCTTATTTCACCGTGTAGCTCATCAGTATGATCGCTGATCAGAATGATCAATAACAAAGCAAAAGATCTCAGATCTTCTCATATCCAGAACACAGTGGGAAAATGTAGTCGGTTGGAGGAGAAGCTGAGGATCCTAGAAGATTCTTCTTATAATTGAAAGTGTAAGAAAAACCACCAGAAAATGTGAACTATTTCTAAATTATGACTATTATAACCTCAGTTTAAGCAGGAATAAAAGGTGACTTTTCAAGAGAAGGTCTGTATGATCTCATCCAGTCTTCACTGGTTTAAAAGCTGTTTGAAAACCAGTGAGCTGGATACACAGTTTAGCAGTAATGAAGGTGAATCCTCTATAAACTTGAACTGATTCAGGTCCTCTGCAGGACCCAATTTCAGCTCCTAATGGTAAAGAAAAATGAGTTTCAGGCATCACAGATACTATCTTTGTTTTTTTTTTCTTAGAAAGATGAAAGTAGGCCTGACTCTGTGGCTATGAAGATTATGACTCGGTGCCTTTCTCATCTTTCCCCCATTGTACAGAATTAATGGTAGCAGTTCTATAGACTGGAGATCGGAGAGACCAAATGGGCTGTGAATAAAGAAAGGATTACTGCCTGGAATACTGACACAGAATTCCATTTCTCTGAATAATTTAATGAAAATTCCCTCTCAACATAGTCACTCCTTTCTCTTTCTTCTGTTTTTCTTCTCTACCTCAAATGAATCCTTTTATTTTTATATCAGATTATTTGTCTTTGCATGCTTATTTTTTTCAATTGAAATCTGGACAATGGAATAAAAGGGAGGAGAAGGAGGAGTCTAAAAGTGTCTGTCCACGTTCGGACTGAAGGTAAAATGAGCCTTGAGGTTGTTTAGAGCATGAACTAGACTATCATAGCTGATTACTTTTTATTTGCAGAGCTGCTGCTTTCTGTTGAACTGATGGTATTATTAGTTTTGGTGTAGTTGATCTGGTTGTAAGTAAAAATAAAAAAAAAGTGAAGCTTCACATCAGGGCTCTAGAGTGTGATCATTTTTCTCATTTTTGCTCATTTAATCTTGGTTGCATTGGTGCATCTAACATTTCTTGGGTCTGTGGGACTTTTATCTCCATGAATGTCTGTGTTCATTGCATCCTTACTGAGCTCAAAGAAGAATGACACTGATAAATAAAAACCATTAGGTCAGAGAAGGGGGTGGTTCTCTTCCACGGATTAGCTCTGATCCCCAGTTGTACAAAAAAGTGGTAAAAAAATCTGCTTAAAGAAAGTTCTTTCATTCAGACTAATCCAGTTCAGTCAGATTCACATGTTCCTGATACCTGATGGCTGTCACAACTCTGAGGAAACTATCCAAGAATCAGTAGGAGGCCATGATTTCCAGCACGAGGAAATACCACAGAATATGACATTGAAACTGGAATCAGATCAGATCAGGTCTCCTCCAGAAATACAGAAGAGGACAAGAGGTCAACAGAAACACTGACAGTGTCCAGAACATGAAGAGATTCAAATAATTTTGAATCGTTTTTATGTCCATTTTCCTCTCTGACTAAACGACACTAGTAATCTACAAGATGGAATAAAACAGCCACTAACTATTTCTGCAGAGATCCCACTTTCAGTGTTTCCTTGCTGCAACACACCTGACTCAGACAGACTTGTGTAGAGCTTGTCAGAGATCCGTTCTATTTGAATCAGGTGTGTTGCATCAGGGAAACGGATAATATCAGCAGGATGGTGGACTTGAGGACTTGGGGTCACTGCATTTCTGGATATGATGAACTAAGATGTTGACCATGGAAAGCATTGACTTTATCTGTGTTTCTCAGTCCTGGGCCACATTTCAGAAAGAAGGTTTAGTAAAAACTCTGAGTTAGTTGACTCCGAGTTAATGGAAACTCTGGGTTTTCGGTTTCACAAAGCGAGTTCAGTGTAACTTTGAGTCAGTTACTGCGGCAACAGACTGTGAAGCTAACCTGCTCGCTGGCAGGTTTTCTTCAACTAACCGGAGTTTCTCCTCTTTAGCTGCAGCCTGCAGACTGAAGGAAGTGTCAGACAAGGCATGTCCTTGTCTTCAAGAGCCAGTTGACTTGGATGTTTTATCATTCCCTAGTGATTATTTGTTTGAGCGTTACTGTTTTTCTGCTCAATACATCACGTATCTGACCAGTATTTTCATACATCGTGGACATGCTCTCAGTTCGGAGCAGGTTCTTTCTGTTGCACTTCGTTTTTTTGCCAACAGGAGTTTTCTTTATAACATTGGTGACACTGAAACGTTTGCTCTACACTTTTGTGGTGTTCCCAAGTCACAAACACACATGATACATCAAAGAAGAATTCTACAGGATTTCAGGTATTTGTCTAAGCAATAATTAACTTATTTGTAAGTTTGGAGCACATCAGTTAATTTGATGTATTTTAGGGTTTCCAGGTGTGATTGGCTGCATAGATGGGACTCACATCCCTATAACAGCTCCTTCAGTAGATGAAGGAGATTAGTGAATAGGAAGTCCTTACACAGCATTAATGTGCATGTAAATAGTAGCCTTAACTTCACATTACAGCAATTGCAGCTAATTACTGCTCTGTACTTTGAAGATCATATGTGATGCAGCCCACACCATCAGTAATGTGGAAGCAAAGTGGCCTGGTCTGTGCACGACTCTCGAGTCTTTCCTGAGTGTACACTGAGTGCTAGATTTGCCCGTGGTGAGTCATATACATTAAGATCAATATTTTGTTTGACCCATCACAGCTAAAAAAATGTAATATTGTATCCTGTATTATGATAGTTTGATGGTTACCTGCTGGGTGACAGAGGGTAACCACTGACATTGACAAAGACATCGTGCTGTTGGATTGCACCTGCATATTAAAAATGCACACACATCAAATAAACCTGAATAAATGAGTGATGACACACAACAAATGCAGATACTTCCAACAAGTCGACTGCATGGTAAAATTATGCACTTAACATCCAGTCATGCTCTGTGGCATGTAAAAATGCTGAGTTGATTCCAATTTTATATCAGGATGACAAGAGGGAAACAAGGGACTTTCAAAAAGGGCTGATTGTCTGATTATCAGGGCAGAGGTGGCAGTTTCAGCCACAAAGATGCTCAACTAGCTGATGTTTCAATGGGAACAGTGACTGAAGTGACATCTGCATTTAGATATAAAGGGAAACATCAGTAAATAGGGTCAGACATTATGTCTACAGCATATTTGATGACCGTGATGCTTTTGCATTAGCATGATATACAAGAGAAAAAAGATCAACTCTTCCTTACGTAACTGTCACTGGAGGATGTGATCAGACTCAACGAGAACAATCTGCCGACATTCTAGTTGGGTTGCAGCACAAACAATTACAAAACACCAAATTAAGAAATATCTTTTGAGAATATTAATACCAAAATACATTGAAGCAAAGATACAAGTTTTTAATAAGTGGAACACTCGAGATAAAAAATACCACTCACGCGTTGACTTGGTCAGCTATTTTCTTCCAGCTCATGTTCTTGGTCATATTCTGCGTATGCATTGATTAATGTTTCTAACTCCACTGAAGCAAAATAGAAGGAGCGAGTCTTTTTTTTACCTGTTGCCATGGTGAATCATATGCTCCATTGATGAGGGCTTTTTATTTGCCCATACATGCGCTGTACTCGGGGGGTAAGTTAACTCACAGTTCATTAAAAGTTATCACCTGTTCCGAGTTTGACAGCTCAGAGTTGGTCAACCCAGAGTTGTGCTTTAAACTCAGCGTTTGTTGAACCTGCTTTCTCAGGATCCACTGCGCCGAATGTTTTTTAGAGGCAACTCTTCTTTAACAGACCTGAATGAAATGAATGGCTCGTTAACAGGCTGCAAAGAACAGAGAAAGATGAAGTTCATTAATCTGAATCAGGTGTGTTGGAGCAGGAACACGTCTAAAACATGCAGGGCAGGGAAACACAAGCCTAACGCTTCTGCCCTCTTTGGGTTTTTTTGGCCCATTTTCCTACACTTTTTTGTATGATAGATAGTGGAATTAATTTTTGTTATAACTGTTATTTTTGGACATTTTTCTGCTTTAAATCTAGTTTTTTTCTCACATATCTTTTATACTCTGTTGATGCGTTCTGTGCCCACTGGTGACCTTCATGGCAAAAATGTCCGCTTCCAAAAAAATAGCTGTAAAATCATTAAACGTAATTTTCTTTCTACATTTTTCATAAATCATTTAAACAACTTCAGACCTGTTTTAAACTACCAAACATTCAATAATTTTATGACCTTTAACCCTTTAAATACCATTTTGATTATAAATAATAATAATAATAAAAAAAAAGTTTAAAAAGGCATACAAAATATAAATTCATTTCCACATAATAGCGTGATAGATCGTTAGTGGTGATCAGAAACTTGGATACATCAAATATTAACAGCAAAATTGATTTGATGCTATTCATATTTTTATGTGTGGCCAGAATATTTTGTTTTAATCATGAAGTCATTCCAGTTTAAAATAATTAACTCTGTAATGTCTGCATTTAATTTGGAAGAATATTTGACATTTTTACTGGATTCCACCAGACTGAGCTGTTTTTCCACTAACTGGTAGTTTTATTTTATTATGGAATCACGGGACCACCAGAGGTTGCTAAGGCTTTTGTGTGTGTGTATGTGTGTGTGTGAAATAATCCTAATCAACAACTAATCACCTTTTTAATAATCAGAATATAATTCACACACACACATAAACAAATGACTCTTAGTGCCCCGTTGTGGTCCTGTGTGGAGAAAATACCAGAACATCTAGGATGTGCCTGCGACACGAAGCCAGTTGAATCTGGTGGAATATTTCCATGTGATGAATTCATAGCAGTTTTTGTGCATGGTGACTTTTGGCCATAGAGGTCACCGTAGGGTGATAAAGTAGAGGAGGACACATGGGTTAACAATAACAGTATTAAATCTGAGCATTTTAGACTTTATTTAGTCACCATAGAGTCACTGTCTATTAGCAAAATATGTCTCATTCGTTATTTATTGACTCTTTTTATTTGACAATGAACTAAGGCAGAGAGCAAAGTTGCATTTTCATTTTAGAATCAATATCTAGTCATCCTAAAATGTGGCCAGGACCACTCAGATTTTAAAGCTATGTTCATTAAACTGTATGTGCTGTGATGAGTTAACTGGTTGTGTTTCTGCTTTCAGTGTAGCACGTGTGTGTGTTGGGTAATACATCATGTTTGTGGGCAATAAACAGCCAAGGTGGTGAAGTGCTTGATCTTCCCCAGAGCTGCCAGCCACGGATAAGTCCCACATCTCAGTGCACCAGCCCTCATATTTCTTCTTCTAATTGGATTGCAGCTTGTCAGTGTCTCATTTGTACACGACCACTATCTCCTCCACATTTACGCCGTTCTGCCTCTGATTACTTAGCTTGGGGCTTCCTGAGACAGCCTAAGTAATGGCTGTGCTTCCTTATTCTGCCTATACATATATATTTGCTCACCCTCTATCTCTCTGTCAGAATCTTCATTTTCTGTTTATTTTTCCCTTTATCTCTCCTTCTCCTCTAGCCCTTGATTAAATCAAACAGTCTTTTTCTTTGTAGCAGTCTGTCAGCAGGGGACATCTTGTGTGGTATGCTGCTGGATATCAGGACCGATGAAGGCATTGAGTAGACAGATCCAAGGTGACAGATGTAGCTGCTGGACATTGACAGTACAGTGGAGTTGAAATACACGAAACCCACCAGTCTGACAGGGGGTCAGCTTTCCATCAAAGCAGCATCTGCAGTTAAAATGTCTGAGTAGTCGCAGACTTTCTGTTCTTTAAGCATTGAGGGATTTCTCTGCAACTGAAATGACATTTATAGGTGGTTGTATGGGCGGTGAATTTTGACAATCCACATTACCTTCAGTAAAAACAGAGGAAAGCAGCCCAGTTCAGCTAGAAATGAGTAAAGTAGTCCATGGGAAGTAGTAAAGTGTTCCTAGGAATTAGTGCATTAGGAAAAGACAGAGTGCTGGTGGGTGATTAATGATAGCAACTGTATTTTTATCTGGTTACTGTCTGTTTCATGACATAAACACAGTCCTGAGCCAAAACAGGAACATAGTAATAACAGACAGTTATTAAAAGTTAAAAGGTTTTTCCTAATGAAGATGTAATTTTGGCTCACTATTCAGTTGGTCAGGAAAAATTTGACCCCAGACCAAATTTAGTTGCCAACCCCTGCAGTAAAACGAGGAAACGAGGCACCGAGAAGCATCCAGATGCATTATTAACCAAGTGAGTCATAATGGATTCAAACAATGAGGCTGGTAAATCCCATTATTCAGTTTTTATTGAATTTTACAAACTGTAATACAAGTTATTGTTTATATGTACGAATTGGGATACTTGTCTTCAACCGAGACTAAAACGATGGCTTTAAAAAGACTGTCTCGGTTCGTAAATAGGGCTGTTTCTTTTCCCTCTCCTCATCTGCTTTCACCAGGTTCTTTTTATTTTAGAGGTCATGGCTTTTCAGTAACACTAATACTAGTTTAGATCCAGCTCCTTTTGTCTTTTTTCCTTGGCATTTGCTGGGCTGAAGAGACAGCTAACACAGTCTGAGTCTGAATCCTCCCCATCACCACCATTTTTAGAGCACACCCAGCGTCTCTGGATCTTCGTGTTTTGGCACAAGCAGTAAGTAAAAGCAAATGCAATGAGATCATGTCTGGATTAAAGCTTGTTAAATGAAAGAGGAAACCTCTAATTGCTTCAGCTTTGTGCAGAGTCACAAAGAGTCGGCATCACTAATCTGTGGCTCAAGGCTGAATTTTCCTGACTAAATAAGCAAAGCTGTAAAGTGGTGGAGGAAGGGGACTCTGCAGTTTGCTCCACCCTTACATAATGTTTATATTTTGTGCCATATGGTCTGGGTCAGTTGAGGCTTAGATTTCCTTCATAGAAAATGTCTATACCAAATTTTAAGCTACAGATGTATTTAGAATGTCTAAACAGCTTTTGTTACACAGACAAATGCATTATTTACGCTTTATAAATATTTCATAGAGCAGGAAGAGTTTATTAAGTTTTACAGCTCTTGTTTTTTGGAGAAAAACATCTACTATTAATCAATATCATGTCCTGTTTTTAAAAAATAAAAACATAAAACTATAAAAATATCTATACATTTTACGTAATTTAATAATGGCATAAACTTTCTAGAACTGCGGGAAATTTATAATATAACATGTTTAGCCACTGCAACTATTAAACACTGTCTTCACTGCTATTTCACAGGAAGTAATAATTATCTTTAATTGTCTTTCTATTCTATTCTACTATTCTATTCTACAGTCATTTAGCAGCCGTTTTTATCCAAAGTAACTTAGATTTGAGAGTAAGAACAACACAAGCAAGAATTCAAACAAGAATACATCATAATTAAGTGATAGTCAGGCTGCTGTGAGTCCAGTTGGACCCAGGCGCTGTCATGTAGTGCTAGAGGCAGTGCATATAATTTTTTTTTTTTTTTAGTTTTTTGTAAGTCATTTTGTTTAAATACAAGAGCATGATTTCATCGAACAATATCAACTTGTACATAAGTGCACAGAGCTTATTCAGGACTTAGAATGAGTTAGAAAGATTTGTCCAGCTCTTTGGCTCAACTGAGTAGAAGAGTTAAGCTAAGTGTGGAAGGGGGCGCTTGTGCAACAGGGATAGTGATTGATTTTATACAGTTGTATTAAAATGTATTGTGAGAAAATTGCTTTGGCAACTTTGTGATGTATCATCAATTTTTATTTTAAAAAATGTATTTTCTCTAATAATGTTAGGCTTTAGTCTGCTCCTCTTCTGGTACACTACCAGCTTTGAAGAAGTTGCACCTGACAAAACACAAAAATTAAATTGTAAATAACCAAGTTTAAAATCATTAAAATTCTCTGCTGATGGTGATTAGAAACCAGCTCGGCTGTCTAAGGTCCTGCAGGTTGTGTTTTTCCTCTGCGTCTGCAGACCAAGATGTTTCCGCTGATGTTTCTGGATGAAGTTTATGACTTTCTGCTTTTTGCAGAAATAAAGCCCACCTCTGATGTTGAAGGCACCGCCCACTCCGTTCTTAAACTCTCATACTCCGAGCTCCTTCAGCAGTTACCCTGGCAACGGTGTCTCATGCAGACATTTGTTTCCCAACATCTCTAAAAGCTAAATGTGATCCAATATAAGCTAATGCTGATGTGATGCTTTCCCTAACTTTGTTTTGTTTAAATGTAATGTCACACAATCGCTAGCAGAATCTCCTCCTCTTAAAAACCCACGATCTCCTAAGCGTTTGGAACCCTTTTAATTCACTAACAGATGGACAAGCCAGGTCCCTTCGAAGTTCCTGCTGCTCAATACGCACTGATGATGTAACGAGGCCTCGGTTGGTATGGTCACATGACTTTTGGCATGCTGAATCAATGCTCAGGAACAGTGCTCGCAACACTTCTGTGTCACATGCTCAACACGTGATCTAGCAGATTGGCTTGAGCATAACATCCCTACCCGTCTTTAGTTTGTCCTTCTGTGTATTTAAGTCCATGAGTTTCAGTTCCTCCTGGCCGGTTCACCGTTTGCTCTTGTGTTCTGTTAGGGTAGTTAGTCCATGCCATGCCTTGTCCACGTTTTTGCCTCCAACGTTTTTGTGTTATGTAGTTTAAGTATATCTTCATTAAACCCTTTCACCTCCACCAGTTTGCCTCCTGCCTCGTCTGCCTGTGTACATGGCTTTCCTACATTCTGTTTCATTTTCTACCCCCTTTAATTTTTTTTATTTTAATTTATATGCATTTTGTGTCACTTTAAGAAAAGTCATCAAATTTCAGACAAAAATAATGATGTTTGGGGTATTTTCACTGCTGTCAAATGTCAAAACGGGTCAATTTTGACCCTTTGATATAATTAGTGTGATCCGTCAAGCACAATGAAGTTAATATGTTTACAGTTGCCTTTGAGGCGACTTCTGGGCTGGCAATGTAGAGTACAGATGGAAGTTAAAAGAGCTCC
Organism: Melanotaenia trifasciata; assembly: GCA_037177355.1. NCBI lineage: Eukaryota > Metazoa > Chordata > Actinopteri > Atheriniformes > Melanotaeniidae > Melanotaenia > Melanotaenia trifasciata. The sequence goes on along the minus strand of JBAFTB010000010.1, from coordinate 3,677,897 downwards.
CAAATCACTTTACATTTTGAACTGATAAAATTCAAACTTCCAGTAAAACTTAGTTGGAACTAGTTTATGCTGTAACAATCAGAGCTAGCATTGCTAACACGCTAGCATGCAAAGTTGCAGCGGCACAAGGTAATGGTGACGATGAAGTTCCAGATAAAATGCCTGAAAACTTCTCCATGAGCCTGCCGATGTCAGAACTCAACAAACACCAGGCCAGCATGAAGGCAGATGTTGTGACTTTGATTCACCAATCCATCAAACCCTTACAGTCCTCAGTAGATGTACTGCGGGAAACTGTTAGCGCTTTTTAGACTCGTCTCACCTCAACTGAAGTGCTGGCAGGAGAAAATTCGAATGTCTTGCTGCAGTGGATACAACCATTAAAACTCTACAGAACCAAAAGGCCATGCTGGTCGACTGTCTGGAAAACAGATTAAGCGAAGATGACAAAGACCCCACCACCTTCATGTTGGAGCTGCTAAAGTATTTTATGGTTCCGAATGTTTTAAAATCTTCACCACACCTGGACAGTGCACACCCTACTCTCGGACCTAAACCTGCACCATTGCTAAATGGGCGAAACAACACAACTGGGTAAGCTACCAAGGAGACACTCGGAGAATCTATCCTGACCTAACTCTGGTTCTTGCTAGAAGAAGGGCTGTGTTTAATGCTGTAAAGAGCGCGTTTTATCACAAAGGTGTCCAGTTATGCCTGCTGCAACCAGCTCGCCTGAAGTTCATGTTTAAAGGAAAAAGCCACACATTTAACTCTCTGGAGAATGCCGTAGCTTTCAACGTGCAACAAGTTGCCGACTGACGCATCTTGCTACTCCAATCTGCAGGGTGGCATGCATGCCTACAGCAACAATATCCAGGCCAAGTACAGACTGGATAAGAGTGGGAATGCACCATCATCCCATGGTGTGAACAGAGCAACTTGATGGGGAAGTAATTTCTGTTCTTTATACAATTTATATGTTCAGCACGGTTTTTCGTCACCTACCTATTTTCCCTAACTTGGTCTTATTGGAGATTAATATATCAGTTTAAAATGGGGAAATTTCTAACCTTAAATGTGTGTGGAAAGACTGATTTTTTTTTATTCTCGTAATTTCTCCATCTGTCAGTGTGCTTAGTAGTGCATAGGGTCTGGGGTTTGAAGTTTAGTTTTATAATGGTTTCTTATTCAGTAATGGGATCCTCTTCTATGGAGAAGATTAGTTTAAGTATAGGTAAAGTACATTTCCTCAGATGACAGAGACCTGCTGCAAAGTGACATTTCTCTGCAGGAAGTAAAAAATTTTATCAATGGTTTAAGTGAGGATGGACCTCTGGGAAAGATGGCTTTCCAGCAGATTTTTTTAGTAAAAGATTTTGTGATTTACTTGGTCCTAGGTTATTTTTAACAGTGCACTAGAAAATTGCCAACTTCCCATACATATGAGAAGAAGCCTGGTCATGTTGATCCAAACAAAGGGGAAAGACTATCAACAATGTAGCAGCTACAGACCTATATCTTTAGGAAATGGAAAATCCTGCTCGAACAGAACTGGAAAACAAACCTACAATAATACATCCAGACCAGGTAGGCTTTGTTAAGGGCCGATCATCTGTAGACTGCAGATGCGAAGGCTCCTACATATAATCTGGGGAAATAGAGAAAATCCACACCCTTTCTCACTAGATGTGAAGAAAGTCTTTGACAGGGTCGAATGGGAGTATTTATTTTACACCTTAAATTTGGGTATGGACCACCAATATTAGGATTGATTAGATTATTATGATTTAAAAACCCAATGGCCTCCATTGTCTATCTTCTCCTTTCTCAAAGGCACAAAACAGGGTTGTTTGTTATCGCCCCTCATCTTTGCAGTCGCCCTTGAACCCATAGCCATCGCACAAGTTATTTTTATATGCAGATGATATACTACTAGTCCCATGTAATCCCCAAGGTGCTGTTCCACTAGTTAACTCATCGATTGATAGTGTGTTCATTGTGAAGCGATGCAATTTTGAAGTGACCTTCTTTCTTTTCTTTACTCCATGAATTTCTCCTGTGGGGATTAGTACAGTTCCTTGTTTTTAGTGACAGAACAGGGAATAACAAGCAAGGAAACAGCAAATGAATGCAATATAACAGTAAAGTAACTTGAAGGCAACACTGAGGATCAGACCGAATCCTTACTCTCCCACTCAGCAGTCGTCTGCATGCTTCCATCCTTCAGCCCTCCAACCAATATGGACAATTATTAACCTAACAAACTAAAATAGACAAGAATCAGTGACAGAATTTACATGACCATTTCACATCAACTGTCTGACATTCAGTATCACGCTGCTCCTTTTATTTACTGCTAGAAAAACTAGTCAAATAGTCTTTTTGCTCAAAGCATCACACGTCTTCTAAAAATTGCTAATCAATATATCTACACAGGTATGGGTTGGAACTTCTCATTCGTCCACTCTGCTTCGTTTTTGTCCTCAGTCATTAAGAAGATGGGCCAGTGACCTTTTCTAGGAGTGTTAGAGTAAAAAAAGAACCAGTTTAATTTAGGAACTGACAAGACAAACTACTGTAGTTTGAAGATTGGGAAACATCTTCATATTATAACTTAAATATCAGGGGTCATGTTAACCGAATATTTTCTGTTGACCAGTTTTTTAAAATGGTGACGAAAAAATCTGAAGGCCATCTGTCATTTTGATAGATTACAATTTACATCCCTGACCACTTGGTAGCGAGTGAGCATATTAATTAGCTGTTATCTTTCTGGATGCATGACCTTGTTGGCTCCACTTGGAAAAATGACCACTACGGGTCACAGACCGGTGCAGCTGAACCGCGGGTGCAGAGGGAACGCATGCTGCAGGATTTCCTCCTGCTGAAGCGAGTGCTTGCAGGGTCAGGAAACCCCTAATTCTGAGAGTCTTGCCGACTTCTGATTACTTCACTTGAAGAAATGTTCCCTGTTTTAAAAAATCTGGCTGAAGTAGCGCTTGTAATTCCAGTCTCCAGAGTAGCTGCAAAGCGCGAATTCAGCCTCCAGAACAACATCAAAAGAGCTGTGAGAAGTCATCTGTCTGAGGCAAAAGTCCAAAACCACTTCGATGAGAGGGGGGGGTCGATGGTGCCCTGGTTCCTGGGTGTGTGGCTGGAACATCGGGGTGGGTGCTGGCCCACGCCGGGTGGTTGTCTGGGATGGCATGGTTCTCCTGGGCATGGTGCGGACCCTTCGTCCACTGGGGCCTGTGCCCCAAGACCGCAGGGGCTCTGGCTGGGACTCTCCTCTGCCACCCTGCCAGCTTGGATTTGTGCTCCGGGGTTGCTGCTGATAGTCTCTGGGCTGCCCTAGTTCGCCTCTAGCCTCTGTAGAGGTGTGGTTGCATTAGCACGATCTCTCACCACTCCTCATCACTGATTACTCCTAATTCCTCTGCATGCTGACACAGTCACTGAGTTGTCTAGTGGGTTTATACACTAAGATATATATATATATATATATATATATATATATATATATATATATATATATA
>JBAFTB010000010.1:3648238-3659586 GCA_037177355.1 Melanotaenia trifasciata | reverse complement strand
AATTAAATGGATCCAACAGCCTATAAGGATTTGCACAATGACTCATTAGTTTAAGTCAGGTGTGTCGGTGCAGGGATCTGAGTTCATTATAATGCAGGTGCACATTGTAATCGCTATTCAAAATTGTGACTCACATCACCCCTCTTTAAAAATTAAACTTTTTTCAAGTTGGATTGTATGTAGTCATGATGGAGAATTAGTGCAGCAGACAGTATTTATGCACATTACCTAACTCATGTTAACTTTGGTCTAAATCCAGTCCGTATCGGATGTGTAAACACGGCCCAAATTTCAATGTCTTTTTTGGGCTATACAAAGGTTTTAACAGACTGATCTCATTTAGCGATAAAAACAACCTCCACAGAAATCTGGCCCATATTTGGCACTGACGCTATGCGAGCATGGCTGCCGAAACTCCGCCACATCACCATCTGATGTGGGCCAGATCTGAAATATTTTCTCTGACAATAATTGGCCTTGCATACAGTGTTCTCACACTTATGTGTCAGAATGTAAAAGAAATGTGTTCTTCTGGACTACATGTGGTGTAAATTTACAGTGTGGACTAGAGGCAAATGTGGCATCTAAAACCAGGGCTGCTGCTATCCTTCTGGGGGCCTCGAGCACTGTGGCCCCACCAAAACAAAGCAGGAACCCAGAGTCAGTTTGATCAGCTGATGTGTCTGTTATTGTTGTCCTCTCTTTTCAGGACAAAAATGTCACATTATGTCAAATTAAACTAATTTTTTTTTTAAAAAAAAACAGCTATTACAAAAATAATTATGCATTCTGTGATGTTCTGGTTTCATTCTCCAGATTAATAGTAAAATTTGTGATTTTTACTGTTCACCACTAAAGTCAGCCCCATTTCATGTCTGTGTATAGAATACAGGTATTTGATGCAGTGGTGTTGAAATATCTACTTTTATACAGTTAAAACTTGAATTGTAATTTCTGTGAAGAGTGACTTTCCTATTAACAGTTGTTTGATATGCAAGATGTAACAAAAACACACACACACACACAAAATAAGGAATTCCCAGTGCAGTTGTCTTTATGTCTGTTTTAGGCCTGAGGGAGAAACTAAAATCTTAGTATCTTAACAACTTAAAGCCAAGCTTCAATTACTTTTCAATGATGTATCTTGATCAGGAGATGTGGAAAAATTGGCTTTCTGGCAAAAACGTCTCTGGACGCTGACTTGAATAATAAAAAGAAGTTAATTACAAAAGTTCAGACATCAAAACAGATTTCTGCAGCAAAATCTGGAGGTCCCAAAACCAGAACGAAGACCTAAAGACCTGATGTGTCGTTCTGTCTTATATAGAGTTTAAACAAAGAAAATTCCTCAGACCTGTGTCCTCCAATCATAGTTTGCCTATAGGATGCTTATTTGCATAGAATGCATGTTCGTGTGTCAATCCAGACTGTAGGACAGAGAACATTATATGGTAAAAACTTGAATGTGTACCATACAAATGCTATGCTTAGATACCTCATCAACTAGAAAACTTACATGCAAGGCAAAACACAACATTGTTGTGTGGGGAGTACACCAGCCAGCTTCTGGTAATCTTTTCTCCATTTAAACGTGTTTTGAACTGACCATCAGGTCCATTTTGAAAATTGAAATCAGGCTTGACTTTATATGGACGTCCCCATACAATTTCCACACATTCAGTACCTAAAATGTGTGCTGGCCAAAGAGCATGATCAGCTGGAGGGGCATACAGGTCTCAGTGGTGTCACCGCTTGATGGCCTCTCAGTGACAGGACTCTCTGGGCCTTCACAAGTCCCAGAGTCCTCATACCTGGTGCTTGGTGTTTGATGTGAATACCAACTGCTGGTAGATGACTGCTCATCGACATCTGCCTCCTGGCCTTGTGTTCCTCCTTGAACATACTTCAGCATTGACCCTGCATTCATTTAGGAATAAAAAACAGATTAAATACTCAAACTTCAAGGAATAAATATTGAAATACAGTTTATAGATTTAAAGCTATAGTAGAAAAAGCCAAAATGAGCAAAAATGGAGCTTGCCGGGCACAATATCAAATTTCTTTACATCATTTGAAAACAGTTTAACAAACCTACATTTCATTCAGAAAAAAAGACAAGGAATTAAGTCTTCCACGTCACTCTATGAGTGCATTTATAAAAATTAAAAATTCATCAGCAGATGCTAACGTTGACCAAGAAACCTCACATGAATGTCGTCAACAATTATAAAACTTTAAAAGGCTGCCAGTGTTGGTGTATGAGTTCATGTTACCAAGAGTTATATTATATTCTGTTGCATCATCATTTTATTTCTTTGTGAGAGTACTACAACAATGTGAATCAGAAACATTTTCAAATAGGATAGGTTAACACTATTCTTTAACCATCTATCTCTATATTTTACAACTGCAACATCAGCTGCTTTTAGTTGAAATCAAAGATTTTTATGCACCTATTACCACAACCCCTTTAACCACCTCAGCAGTAGTTGTTTAAATTCATATCCCCCTAGTGAGCAGTTGTTGTAGTTGCTTGATGTTCAGGTGGTTTGGTCTACATGAGTAAAGTTCAGTGTGAAAGCAAACTAAACCAAAGGAAGGTGGGATATTTCTCAGAATTAACTGCCACTCAAACTGAGTGAATGTGCCCTGATAGAGACACATTTTCATCAAACTTATTTCCATGCTGTTTTGTTTCTATTCTGCAGTTTCCTGCCAAATTAATCTCACTGGTCCTGAAGGATACATAGAGGCTCCACCACAGTCCAGCTCTTCTTTTCACTCCACTGTGGATTGCACTTACATAATTACTGTCTATATGGGCTACGGTGTTGAGGTCCAGGTAAGTTTGCTTACATCTCACCCCTGTGTCTAAACCAGAAAATACTTTTTGACTTGTATGAAAATTCCCATTTTTTTCTATTTACATCTATGCTTAACTTATGTTGGTGAACATTAACACTCAATGTACTGAATATATTCATTCAATCATAAATATGGTTGAACTAACCACAACCTCGGTCAACAAAAGTTGGGATGCTGATGAAAGTTGGTGCAGAAGATCAGTAGTTTAATTCCTGGCCAGGAATTTATATGTGCATGGGATATACAGTACCAGTCAAATGTTTGGGCACACTTTCACATTATGGGAAAAAGATCAAATATCAATATCTTTGATATAAGAGGCTCTCAAGATCCCCACCATAAACCTACTGGGCAGTCTGGTTCTGGTACTGCTGGCTCTCCAGGATTTTACATCAGCCACTTGGATAGCGGACTGGACTTTACAGGAGGGGGATGAGCAGACTCTACTTCCTGGGGAGGCTCAGATCCTGTAATGTACAGAGCAAATGGCTGGAGATGTTCTTCCAGTCTGTGATGGCCAGTACCATCATGTATGCTGTGTTGTGCTTGGGGAGCAGCATTAGCTTCAGGGATGCTAGCAGGATCAATAAACTAATCCTTAAGGCTGGTAAGATCATTGGACATAACCTGGAGACTATGGAGACAGAGACAGGAGATCCCTGAACAAACTGGCCTCCATCGTAGACAATTCCTCATATCCACTTTACAATATACTGGAGGGACAGCGGAGCTCTTTCTCTAACAGACAGCTGCAGCTGCACTGTCACAAAGAGAGGTTCAGGAAATCATTTACTCCTGCATGTGTGAGAGGTGATCATCATGTCTTCATTTTACCCACACATACCCAACAATCCATAATCATAATTGTATATAGTCTGTGTGTATAGCTATTTTTTTTTGTTTTGTTTAACTTCCCTTGTACATATTGTGTATACTGAGTTTATTTTCTGTTTTCTCTATATGTTTACATAGTTTTTCTTATCTGTATCTGTTCTTTATTTATTTTAATCTGATGGCTGCCATCCATCCATCCATCCATCCATCCATCCATCCATCCATCCATCCTGGACGTAACACATTCTATTGCACCTTTCAATCCTGCAATAGTTTCAGTCAATTTTTGGAAAGACTTGCTCAGACCCTCCACTTCCTTAATAAATTGCAATGCTAGGAGAAGCCCAAGTACAGTTTTACCATTTTCAAACCTTTCTCGCAGTCCATGTGTCCTCACAACGGTGCTAGATCCACCTGATGCCATTGTCTCCAAGCTAGACAAAACGCTTTCAAAGTCAGCACTGCTGTGATGGCTTTTGCACTCATTGTCCACCTGGTTGGGCACAGTGGTCTGAGTGATAAAGATGGCCCATCTAAACCTGCTGCTGCTAAAAATATAGCCTTGAATTTTCCTGTTTCCTGAACCTAGTGCAAGGCATTGCACATTGATGTAGATGTGTGCATGTAGATGTGTAATTAAGTTAAGACAGTGTGTCCCATCGTGTGCATACAAAGATAATAGCTGCTGTCACCTAATTTCAGATTGTGTTCCTGAATGTCTTCCAGACATATTGGCTGCACCATCATACGCCTGACCCCTTAAACCAGACAGGGGTATATTCAGCCTCAAACGGACATCTACAGCCACTTTAGCAATTCCTACTCCAGTAGTCTCAGAGACTTTATACAGGCCACTTCTTGTGGTACCAGGTCTTGGTCTACATATCTCAAATAGACTGTTGCTCTGTTCCTGAAGCATCTTCAGTGCCATCTGATACTACTATTTGCTAACAGCTGCAAAATCTCATTTTGTTCTTGAGGAGAGGTATAAATATGACAACGGGATAGCCAGTTAGAGAGACAAGCATCATCCTTGGCTTTAAATTTCAAAAGCTCTAACAGGTTCCAATCTTGCATTGCCACATAGTGCAATTCCCTGCCTAGCTAAGTACTGTCCTGGAGTGGCTCTCAACCTATTTTCCTCAGGGACCCCCTTCATGCAAATACTAAAAACCCATGGGCCTCCTGCCCCACCCTGAGCTGAAACCATGCTTGGTTTTATGCTTTCAAAAGTGATATTCTCACTATGATATATATCCTTCGATAAAGCCAAAGTTAAATTAACAACAGTTAACAATTAACAACTTACTTTTTTTCTTAATGTCCACACACTGTCCCTATTTTAATCACAATGAATGTTCAAAACCTCTGGGATCCCCTTTGTTCTTTGGTGGACCCCCTAGGGGAGTCCTGGACCCCAGGTTGGGAACCACTGCTGTACTGGATCTACAACCTATTGCAGGTAGTGCCTAGCATCTACTTCTTGTTTTTCAAAGACAATTTAGAGTTGTGAATTTATTGGAGCTGCTTCTTAAACACTAGCTGTGACTGCATGATGGAGGGATTTGCTGTTCTGGTAATGTTCAAGGCTAATAAGTACATCCTTCCAGTTACTGAACCCCTTTGATGAAAATGCAGGGTCTCTCTTTTTTGTTGTGGTTGTTGTTTTTTATTTTTTATTTATTATTTTTTTTACAGTTTATGTTTCTTTGAGTGCATATGTTTTAGGTCATGTAAACACTTCGGTACCAAACATTATGACAGCAGGAACAGCCTCTACCTGTTAGTTCTGAAAGCCTGAGGGAAATATTTATTCCAAAGTTTATAATGTTTTCTGACTGTAATATAGTATTTCAGATAATCTGAAATTTGTGGTTAATGGAAAAAACAGTGATCTTAAACCAGTTAGTAGAGTAATCAGAAATTGTGTGATTGAGAGTCAGAGAGAAGAATGTTTGTGAGTTGTGGAGAGAAAGTAATACATCATCAGCGTAAAGACTTGTCTTACGTTCTTTATTCCTGGTGTAGATTCCTTTAATTTCTTTATCTTGTCTAAAGCTAAAGTTGTGCACGCAGCGATGTCCGTATCTTCAAATTCCATGTGTTGTATACATTTACGTACTTTTTTCATGACCTCGATTAGCTGTTTATTAAAACTATCAGTTCAACCGCTCATTAGGGGAAATATGGACAACTTTCCACTTAATTTTTTTCTGTGTTAACAATACCCACCTCAAATCATAATAGACATCACCAGTCACACAATTCTTCTCTGAGCCCCACAACAAAGCTCTGCTTGGCCGATGTGTTAAGAACTGTCCTCATTCACATCTGCAAGAGCAAAATGATGTCATTTATTCTGACATGGATTTTGATCAGTATACAAAATCATTATCCAGTCAATAAAAGATATGTTAAACCCAGATTTTTTTAATGTTGCAAATAAAAACTTCTAGTTTACTCAGTCAAGTGCTTTTTCAGCATGTAGAGAGATGATTGTGGTTTCCAGATTGTGTAATTTGTAAAATACCAGAAATTTTTACACTGCTCCCATGTCTGATTTCCTGTCTGTTCCTATCTGAACTGCTGAATTTGGTGCGTTCTGGGTGCGTGCTTTGTCAAAAATAGACTCGTTAGACTAGTTTAGTGGAGAGCTTAGACAAGGCGCTTTTGGGATGCTTCTGACATGCAATGCAGCGCACCCGGTGGGAACCAAACCAAAACGGAATCCAGACAGACGAGCTGTATGCATGTCTTTAATTTGCACAGGATAAATGCAACATCTTATGTTTTCTGGTAGAGCAGCTGACCAACTATTGGAAGTCTAGAGAGGGAGATGTGACTGAAATCTCCAGAGATCATCATAAATGTCTCTACCTGAAAGCCACCTTATTAGCAACAAATGAGTGAGACACAAAATGTTTACTTTGCTTTTAGTGATTATGCAGTCGCGTAAGTGGGAATACAGTTTATCACCCAGAACATAGTGAAGGTGGTTGGTTTGTCAGGTCATACATGTGTCTCTGACATAATGTAGTCAGGCTATCACTCACCAGAGTACATCCACAAGTCCCTCTAGGATGAAACACTTTTAGCTTAACCTCTTATAAAGCATATAACAGCTGTTAAAAATGTAACGTGGACGACCAATGTCACCTCCACAAATATGTTTAAACCATAGACAATCAAAGGAGCTCTAAATGATTACAGCCACTCTATCCACTCTAGTCTATTTGGTGTCATATTGGAGGATGTGACCTTTTTAGGTGGCTTATGTGATAATATAAGCAGTGTCCTTGTCTGTACCTGAAAGCCACCTCATCAACATGATTAACTCCTACCGCTTTGATTCCTCCTGCTCATAAAATATACAATGACCATCACAGCCATGACCTTCCAAATGCCTCGCCTAGTGTATTTGGAATTAGAAATGAATATGTGGCTGCTAATCATCAGTGATGTCTGCCAGCTGCTTCCTGTCACTGGAGACTAAGAAAAAGAGAAGGTAGTACATAATCAGGGGTGTTGAGGCAAAAGGCATAAAAACAGACGAGCTGAGTAGGCTGCATTGATGAAAAAAAGAGACCGTTGTAAATGATGGGTTCTCTACAAAAGATAATGGGGGGAGGCAGCGGAAGGGAAAGGATCAATCTGAAACTACTGTATGTACTGTAAATCATGTTCAGAAAACAGATTTAAAACAGATAGATAGGAAAGCGTTGTTCTTTTTTATTGTTTTGCTGTTTACCAGCATTCTGCTGACACAGTGTTTATGCTATCAGACAACAGCCACTCTGCTGCACAGATAACGAGCTGCTCTTGAATTTAACAACTCAGTGTTTTTTAATGAAATGCTTGGCTTTATCTGTTTTGTCTGGTAAAGCAGAGCGAAGGAGATGGAGCAGAGTTTAACCTTAATGGAGAGTGCTGTCAAGAAAAAGCAAAAACCTGCTGAAGGTCAGAAGATGAGCTTCTTGAACAAAGTGAAAAAAATGTTGTGACAGAAAATATAACAAGAAGCAATTTTCCTACTCTTTGGTTAAATGTTCAGTACTGGCTCACCTCCAGTTTCTACCCTAACCACTAAACCCTCAGAGACATAAACAACGTCACATCTGCAGAGCTTGTTATATTATAAAAAGAAGGACTGAACAACACCGTCATTACAGCACACACTACCTGGATCCAGAGGAAAAAGAGAAAGCCACACCTGTCTACTAGGGGTGTTCAATATAAAGATAAAGATAAAGATTTTGGCTCAAAACAATCACAAAAACAATTGTATCAACAAAAGAGTCTCCTCCTCGCCGATGCCAGGTCTCTCGTCAACAAACTGGACGAAATTCGTCTGAGGATCGTCTCACCGAGACCTGGTTGGACAACAATATCCCGATGCAGCGAAGGAGTTAGCTGGTTGCTCTGCGTTCTGTGTGGCTACCAAACTGCAGCTTCGGGTAAGACCGAAGGCGGAGGTTTGGCGCTGTACCTTCACAACCGGTGATACAGCTACAAACATTATTGGAACCTCTGCTCCCCTGGAATATCTGGCAATGAAGTGCAGACCATTTAAACTTGTTAAAGAACTCAGCTCGGTCGTGATCATAGTGGACCACATACCACCACAAGCTAATGCTAAGTTAACGCTGGAGGAGCTGTGCTGCCTGATCATGTGGAATTAAATCCGTCCTCCAAAAATTCCTCACATTCATAAACTTTTAAACAACAAACTTTAATATATTGGACCAGGTGTACTGTAACATTCAAGGAGCAAACAAGGCTGCAGCAGCTCCTCACCTTGGGATGCCAGATCATTTAGGCTTGTACCTACTTGCTTAGTTAAATCCAGTTGTTTATTTTATTACATTTTTTCTTTGACCAGGCAGTGTATCTGCTCCCTCTTCAGCATTTTCAAGTCTCTTATCTCTGCTATTCTGATGATAACCAGTTGTATATTTATTTAGAACCCCATGATGTTTCAGATCTTGCTCAGGTGCTCAAACTCTGTCAGAAATTAAATGGCTTTTAATTTTATTCAGCTTAACAATTAAAAAACTAAAAATTTTGTATGTGCTGCAGATAGATTTCTGCCCTAGATAGTAGAGTTGACCCATTTCCCTGTTACGTTAAACCTTCATTTAGCAACCTCGACGTAACTCTGGACTTGGTGAGGTTTCTGGATGCTTATCTTAAAACACTGGTTTGTTCTGGTTTTAATAATTTTAAATATATTGCAAAGCTGAGTTACATTAAGTCTTGCTCTGAAATGCTTTTGTTTGATCACATCTGCTGTAACTCACGTTCACTTGTTTGAGAATAAAATCACTGGAATGTCTTTAGGGTGTTCAGAATGCTGCTGCAAAGCTCCTAATTAAATCTTCAAAGTATCTTCATATCATCTCGTTGGCTCAACTTTCATCCACTACAGACTTCGTTACAGAGTTCATTTCATTTCAGACGTACTGTAGAACGACAAACAGTGTTGCAACATCATGAAATATACAGTAAACATGACAACAGCCAACAGGGAGTTGCTGCACCTCATAAACATCTGCTGGATTTCCTCCTCAAGTGCACAGGCTGTCTGTATTTCTGACATACAACTTCATGCTGCTGTAAAATATGGGCATTTCCTGCAGAAAACTAACAAAGATGTAGCATAAGAGCCACCGGCATGCACTTCATGATGCAAATGCAGGACATTTATGATTACTGGAGATGCATCTTACAGATAAAAACACAATTTGCCCCCACCTTACCACCACACCACTGTGGTAATGTGGTAACGAATTGCACCCATTAACACCAGTCAGTTCCACTGAGTGGAGCATCATCTGTATTGAAATGAAGCTGAACTGATTAGTTTCCATTACCAGATGAGACTGATATTGTCAATTACTTCTTGTTGTGTTTGTGAGTTGGACAAACAAAACAGGTAATTGGTTAAATTTTAAAGCATCGTCTTGGGTGAATGAATTGAAACAAAATGGGAGCTCATCCTGCTGCATGTCCTTAGATCCTTGAAACAGGGGAGTTAGAAAGAATAAATAGATCACTCCATCAATCAGTTTGTTTCTATAGCCCTTTACAATAACCAAAAGGTACTTAAAGTGCTTTATAACAGAGTCATAAAAAGTATGTAAAAAAAATGCATAAAAACTTAAAGTAATTCAAACGAGACACAGAAACACAACTGGAAAGTGCTACAGTGCTGCAGGGTAGGAGGGTAAGAGTCTTCCAGAAGTGCATTTACAGACAAAATAAGAATAACAAAATACACTTAGAAACAAGACTGCCATAGTCAGAGTTAGAAGACAATCTAAAAAAGTGGGTCCTCAGTTTTGATTTAAAAAGGCTGAGATCGGTAATGATGCGAATGTCGGGGGGACAGTTTGTTCCACAGTCTAGGAGCAGCAACTGAAAAAGACGATCACCCCACTGTTTGTATTTCGACCATAAGCAGAAGCTGACCTGAAGAACGCAAGGCCCTGATATGGTTACTGATAATTAAAATCTCTGACAACTAGGGGGGTGCCAGGCCTTTAATGGCATTCAAAACAAATAGAAGTTTAAAATCAATTTTAAAATTAACTGGAACCCAGTGGAGTGATGAAAGCATATGTTATGGGTTGTGTTCATTTCTTGATGTGCTCGTTAAAAATTGGGCAGAAGCATTCTGGACACATTTAAGACTGACTTTGGCCAACTTAAAGGGTATTACATTAGTTCAGACTTGAACTTATGAAAGTATTGATCTTCTCAAGATCCTACCGACCGAGAAAGGGCTTCACTTTGACTTTTAGACCTTAGACTTCATTGCCATTACACAGACATCTGCAACGAAATTCAGATGCTCAGACCAGTGCAGTGGACAAGATATAAAACAAAACTATTTAGATACACAAAAAGAATAAAACGCAGTGTAACAGTGTACATGTAAACAGCAAGGTACATTTTTTGAGCTTATTTTACTGTAATGGGCTAAAAGACAGAGCTAAAGAAGAGGTTGTTCTAACAACAGAGTTTTTAACATGTGATTTTAAAAGCGGAGTACTATATTTTCCAAAAACATTCCATATAGGTAACGTGTCAACCAAGATACATTTAGTTTTGTTGTCACTCAAGTGCAAAATGTTCTGTGGCAACCAGTGCTTTACATCATTTATACAATCCAGTTGCTTTGTAAGGGCAGTATTTTCATGAGTAAGTATATGCAAATCATCAACATCAAAATGAAAAGACAGATTATGTTTTCTCATAACTGATCCCAAAGGTAGCAAATACAATGAAAAAAGAATAGTGTTATGTCAGGATCTGAAAGCGGACTGGAATTTTTCTAGAACTGAGTTTACCTCTAAAAATGTCTGTAATTAAATAAAACCACCTTTTTCTAAAACTTTGGAAAACAAAGATAATGGGAGACAGGCCTAAAATTGAACATCATGGAGGGGTCAAGGTACAGTTTTATTTTTAAAAGAGGGGCCTAACCACAGCATGTTTGAAGGTCGCTGGGACACATTCTGAACTAAGACTAGAGTTTATAAAAAAACAAGCAGGTTTGAGCCAATGGAATTAAAAACCATCCATCCATCCATCCATCCATCCATCCATCCATCCATCCATCCATCCATCCATCCATCCATCCATCCATC
>JBAFTB010000010.1:3611046-3622879 GCA_037177355.1 Melanotaenia trifasciata | reverse complement strand
AACTTCATATTGAGATCTGATGTATCTAATGTGTTTCTTTAAAGTGCTCCTTTAATTTTTGTGAGCAGTGTATATTTCTCTCCTGACACCTGACTGAGAGGACACTAGTCAGGTGAGTTAATAGACCATTTCACTATAAAGTACATCCTGCACTCACGTTTACACACAATTACTGTCTTTAGCCGTCAAGACTTTACTAATGCCTTTCTCTTTCACAGGTATCTGGAAGCCAGAATCAGATGAGATAAATCAATATTACATTGTTTAATAAATACCAATAAATAATCAAACATTTGTGTGCAGCTATGCACTTTTAAAGTGTGAATGTGCCTGAACAAACAACCTACAGAGCTTTACAATTATTTAATGTACAGATTCTATGTAACGAACTGCTGCTTCATTACACCCCTCAAAAACTACTTGGTGACTATTTTTTAAGAATCACACCAGAACTTGAGGCATCCCAGCTTCCAGACAACTGTGATGTACTGTTGTTGTCTTCTGGAGGAACGCTGACATCTGTCTGAAAAATAGGTACTGGCAGCCATGTTGGTTTGAGGACTATGAAAACATGACAGGGGCTTGGTCATGTCTAGCAGATTGTTATGTTTGATGTCTACACTGAAATCTTATAATCTTAAATCTACACATCTTATAATGGGAGACAACGATGTGCTGATGTAAGTCCTCACACCTGAACCATCCAGTTTCTGTCTGGCTGCAGATGGTGGCTTAGTCTGGGATAAAGCTGACAGAGCACAGACCAGAGTCTTTAATCCTGGGTCAAGTACAGAAAGCCTCCCGGTTCCAGGATTTGGATCTTTTGTTGATGTATTGGAATAGTATGTAAAGATGGTCTGATTTCCACTCTGTGTTCCTCAGGTGATGAATGTGAACCTGTCTGAGAGTGAGAAGGTGGTTTTTGAAGACATGATCCATGGAGAGAACAACATGCTGGCCAATGAATCCATTCTGATGAAGGGTTTGGTTTTACGAAGTCACAGTAACCAAATCTCCATCCATGTTCACAGTCTGAGGTCTCAGACTAGATCCCTCCTGCTCAGATACCAAGGTAGGTGTGGATTATTAAAAACACTTCCATCTTTTCACAACTCAGCTCTTAAAGCCACTGCTAGGGGTTCCAGCACAATTATGAATAAGAGAGGTGACAGACAGCAGACGTCACTGACATGTTTTTTCCTCTGGTGAGAGAGAGAAAAAAAAAGGTGACATAAGACCATTCGTTATGACTGCTGCTTTAGGACTACTATACATTATTTTTATATTATTTTAATCCATCTCACAAAACCAGGGCCAAAACGAACCCTGACAGGGCCGAGTGTAGAAGACTCCTTCTCTGCATCCAGTAAGATGGCAGCCACTGGTGCTGTGCTGGAGGAGCTTAACCACATCAAATGCTCAAGTCTTTTTATGTTATCAGTAGACAATTTATAAAACCTACTTTATCTGTATGTATAATGCATGGCAAGACTGCTGAATTCTTTAAAGACATCACTAATATCCTTAAATGATGTTACAAGAGAGTCCCTTGATCTTATTGCTGGAATTAGAGGGCAGAACGTTGCCCTTTTAGCTGTCTGGTCAACAGCCTGACAGTTTTTCCCCAAACTTATGAAATGCTGTGTTGAGTCTGAACATTGCATATTCTGCTTTTTGGTTAAAATTTCATGAATTTATAATTTACATTTGAAAATATCTATAAATAAGCTTTCAGTGTAATGATTTGCAAAATCTTTGTCCTCTTGTTCAGTTCTGTTTCCAGTTTTTAATATTGTCATTGTGCTCTTTTTACCTTTTTGAAGTCTGTGAAAAAGGCTTTTCCTCTAACATAAGCTTTAGATGCCTCCCAGACCGTTGTCACACTGTCTGTGCTGTCGAGATTAATTTGGAAAAATAATGAAAGGTCCTCTGCAAGTCCTTTAGAGAATGCCTCTTCCTGTAAGAGAGATGTATTCATTCTCCATCTGCCTTCTTGAGGCCAGTCTGAAGAGCTCAACAACTGCGTGATCTGACAGAAAAACAGAATTAACAACACTATCTACTATATCATTAGCTAGAATCTGGGAAACATGAATTACATTCACCACACATCAAACCGTTGTCTTCAATCAGCTTATGAGTAGCTGCTCCATACTTTGGTTTTAAAAATTATTCTATATATTCTTATTCTATAACCTGACTGATACCTCATGACAAAATTATTATTTGTCCCCGTGTGGTACCCAGCATACTATTAAGGCCATAAAAGACATAAAAGAGAAGGAGCTATAGTAAACCTACTCAACCCAGTCTCTTTTGAGTTTTTATCTCATCATCCTTTAAATGTGTTTCCTGAATGAGTGCTATTTCAGCTTGATTATGTTTGAGATATAAAAGTACTTTTCCCCTTTACACTGGATTTCCACAGCTATTAATATTCCAGGAAACTACTTTAACATTAGCATTACTGAACATAAACAAAGAATGTAAAAGTTTTGAGTGAACAAAAATGACCAAAATGGTTAACAGAAAACTGTCCCGCAGCAGTAGGGGAGGGAAAGAACACAAAAACTCAACAGCAACCAGATGAAGATTTTCTCCACATCAGAACCAAGTATAAACATAAATGTAAAAAGAAAAACAAATTGACTTAGGTCAGCAGAATGTCCTCAGCTCCCTAACAGATAAATATTAAAATATTCTGAGGATGTGGACATGTTCTTGCAGTTTCACCATCAAGAGACCGACAGTGACTTAAAAAGCAGATATTTGAAAAAAAAGATTAATCAAACATTTAGTTAGTGGGGCTTCAGGAAACTTATACTAGTAGCTATCTTAGTGCCACCCAAGCAATTATTATAGGATGTATTTAGGCCAAAAATAACTCCAAGCTTCTGCAGCATGGTCAAGGTAATGCCATCTGGAGTAACTGGTGTCTTCATGATACACTCAGGTCAAATAATAATAATATTAATGATGGATTAGATTTATATAGCACTTTTCAAGGCACCCAAAGCGCTTTACATTGTGTATCCATTATTCATCCACTCCTCACTCATACCTGCTGATGCTAAACTACGTGAGTAGCCACAGCTGCCCTGGGGCAGGCTGACGGAGACGTGGCTGCCAGTCCGCGCCTACGGCCTCTCCGACCACCATCCACATTTATTCACCAGTGATGCCAACACTGGAGGCAAGAAGGGTTAAGTGTCTTGCCCAAGGACACAACGACAGTTGACTGCAGGAGTGGGCGGGAGGGGGAATAGAACCGCCAACCTTCTAGTCATTGGACGACCTGCTCTACCGCCTGAGCCACTGCCGCCTCAGGTCTGCTTTATGAGCTTTGTTTTATGAGCAATAAAATATAAGATTTGTGATCTAAACTAGCATAAAAGCATGGTCAAACCTCTGTTGTAAAATGTTGTAATCATCATGTATCACATTCAGTACTGAGATCTCACAGGACAAGTAGACAAAAGTCCATTGTCCATGAAAAGGTCTGGTAACTTTCAATAGACCTGTTCATTTATTTTGATTAACTGTCATTGGCTAAGTCTACACTGAGTAGCTTTTATACTTAAAAATATTTCCAGATACTTTACTAACCTTCAGAGGTGGGTAAAGTATGCAAAAATTAAACTCAAGTAAAAATAATGTTTCTTCAAAATATACTCAAGTAGAAGTAAAAAGGCAGTCATCCAAAATCTCCTGCCCTCAGGAAAATGATACTGCGCTATTAAATGCACTATATCTCGTCATACTAAAAGTTTTTTCCCACAAGCGGTCATGACTTTGAACAATGCGTTGAAATACCTCGGACATGCATCTTACTGTTTTAGTTACCTCTTTTACTGCTATTTATTTGTACAGTGTTTTTATTGTTTCTTAGTATTTATGCGTTTTAGGATGTGTCCATGTGTGGTTTTTTTAGGCTTGTGTTTCGTATATTTTAGCTGTTAAATGTTGACAGTCCACTTTGAGTTCCTTGCAACTGTTTTCCAATGTGGTTTCTTTTCTGCAAATGGCAAATGAACTGAACTGAACTGAAATTACTCAAGTTAAAGTAAACCAGTACTTGGTGAAAAGACTATTTAAGAACTGAGTTTGATTGTAATGTTTGATTTATGCTTTACTAATTATATAAACAGACAGGGAAGTTATCAAAACCTCTTTGGCCATTCATTGTGGATGAAAGTTGCTAGCTAACGCTAATTCATTCCTCAATAGAAAATTGATAGTGGTCTGAAAAGCTTATAGTAACTAACGCTAATTCATTTGTTTATAGAACATTTATAATTGTTTGATTAGCTTATGGTAGCTCACGCTGACTCATTTCTCCACAGAAACAGTGTAGCGGTCTGATTACCTAATGTTAGCTAATGTTAGCTAAGCCTAACACATCTCACCAATGCTTATTCATTCCTCCATAAAAAAAATGTATAGTGGTCAACCCAAGCATAAAAAAAAGAAAAAAAAGTGCATGTAAACTCATCAGATTAGATTATTTTAATTATCTGGTTGCCGGGGTAACCAGATAATTAAAATAATCTGCCAACGCTCACGCATTGGCCGTGAGACTCACGAATTTGAGTGACAACCTCTGATTTGGTGAAACACACACCAACAGCAAAGTTGGCTAATCAGGAGGTTCGGGAGGATTCCCGGTGGGCCGCATTACTCTTGAGCCGGTGTCCCAGTGAAACAAATAAATAAATAAGTGGGAGCAGGCCTACGATATCTTGGTATCTGAAAAGAATAAATAGTAGTGATGTGCAGATCAGTAGTGAAATATCTATTCATCCTATACCAACATTTATTTAACTAAACTTTCAGGATAAGTAGGAGCTACTTTTTCTTTGCCTGTAGGCATGTTTTAAAAAGACGCAGCGTCGCATTGCAGCTGCGCGGTTCGTCCACTGCTCAGTGATCAGTCCGACACGCAGTGATGAGTGGAGATATTTCAGCTCCAAAAAACAACAACGATGCACAGTTTGATGTGTGTGTGAAGCCAACAAACTTCATTAAACATCAGAGAATCTACCATAACACAGAAGCAGAGGCGATGAGACCAACTAAAGAGGAGAAGAGGAAGACAGGTGTTCCTAGGGCGGAGACAGACGAGTCCTTTGATGCTGCAGGCAGGTACTATCAGGTTCTGGTGGATCCTGTACGTGTAGCAATGTCACTGGTTTTTGGGGAAGGGATTTATGTCTGCCTGCAGCTAGATTGAAGTTTTTGTGTTGATGTGTAAACAACAGGAGTTCCCTGCAATTAAACCAAGGCTTCTTGTTTTGTTCGGATGTGCAGTAATAAATATCAGCCACATTGCTGACAGTTAAGTTTATTTGGGATCTATCTGTTGAGTCTGAAAAAAGACTTTCATGATCAATAAGTTATGCCTACAGAGACTGTGAGGGCAGGGGCGTTGCTAGACATAGGCCTCTACAGGGGCCCTGGCCCCCCATTAGTCAGATTATATATTTTTTATTATAAAGACCTGTTTATAAATTATAAGCATTATGTTCCATCAACTTCCCTTTGCTAACCTGTCTGTTACTGCTGCATCTAAACAACTGCTGCTGTAAATGGAACAATAAATAATATAAATAATAATAATCTGGTTGTAATAGACTTTCTAAAAAAAAAATCCTCTTTTTTGTTGTCAAGATTGAAACATACAAAAAGAGAATTTATAATCCTGTCAAATATATAAATTCATATGGATTTCAATTAAAAAAACTTCCAAGTGAATATCAGACTATAGATTTCTTGTGATCGCTTACATGAATAGCATAATAAAATCCATATAGTCAGACTTTATTCATATTTATTTATATTTACAGAAATACATAATAATAGGTGATTGTTGGAAATTTGCTCCAATAAATATGTTACAAAGATTATGTTGAAATTTATCCTCCATTAAATGTCACTGAGTCATGTTTTGTATTGAACCTGCAGTCTACCTGGGAACTGTCTGGCTATGACTGCATAACAGTCATATATAATGGACCTTTCAGCACCACTTTAACATGGAAACATCAGCGTTGGCAAAGAATAACATCATAAACCACATGGTCCTCAGTTTCAGACCCAGCAGCAGGTCCATCATCACGTCTAAACGAGGCTGAAGTTCTTTAATTTACAATCAATCATCTGCAGCTGGTTCAAACAAAATGATCTCAGTAACACCGACATTAACTTTTATTCTATTGTATGTTCTACTATAAGCAGGTTATGATTATCTTATCTTATTTTGCACATGCTGTATTCATTTTCATACTTTCTCACCACCATCAGCTAATAATTATGGCCCAAAAAAAGGCCACAAGGCAACAAGACACACAGATCTTGAGAAATTATTATTATTGTGAAATTCCCTCTGTCTTGTCTTATTATCCATTTTTTTTGTAGTTGGGTTGGTTCCTGTTTTATTTTGAAGTTTCTGTTGGTAATTTGAAAACCAATTTACATTAATTTTTTTCCTATTTTTAAGTTTATTTGTGTAGCACATTTCATGTACAAGACAATTCAAAGTGCTTTACATAAAACATTACAGCAGGGTGCAGAAAGCAATACAAGTGCATTGAAAACAAACAACGAAAACAGAAAAAAAAGGCTAAAATATAATAGAATAAATGAAAGAAATAAAGTTCCAGTATGGAGAAAAACAGTATTAAACATGATCAAGTTTTAAGATTCCAGCTAAAAAGAACCAGGTGCAGATTTGGACTTCTATATAAAAACTATTGAATGCAGCAGAGAACAGGTGGGCTTTTAACCTGGATTTAAATAAACTGAGTGTTTCAGCTGATCTGACCTTTCTGGGAGTTTGTTCCAGACATGTGGAGCATAGAAGCTGAATGCAGCTTCTCCATGTCTGGTTCTGACCCTGGGAACTGATAAGAAACTGGATCCAGATGACCTGAGGGTTCTGGCAGGTTCATACTGGGTCGAGAGGTCATTAATGTATTTTGGTCCTAAACCATTCAGAGCTTTATACACCAGCAGCAGAACTTTAAAGTCTATTCTCTGACGAACAGGCAGCCAGGCTCCAAAGCACCAGACGAAACATCCAGATGATACAAAACTGAAGAAGATACACCCCAACTCATCTATGTGTGGACATGGACTTATTTTAACAACCACGGAGTCGATCTATACAGTTAAACCCTCACGGACCCCCTGTGCTCTTTGGGAACTGTAACACCAGGTTGGGAACTACCGGTGTAGATTTAGCTAGTTGTAATATCAGACAATTCACCAGGATAGAGACAGTCTGAAGATAAATCAGTTTATTTTAAAGCCACTTTACTTAATAAGACAGCAGGGATGGCAGAGAGGGGATGTTATAAATCCTCCCACTGATGTGTTAAATGAATGCATGGGTCTGCAGACCTTTGACTTTTACTCAGCCTGGCTGTAGTGCTTAAAGGAAACCTGGGATCATTTTAGTTATCCTCCATTAAATATAAACAATACGAGGTTGTAGCTTTGCAAAAGGCTTTTCTACAAGTTATTTCAGTATACCACTATTTCTCAAGTTAGGAAGAAATATGAGAAGGAATTTTCTGAAAAATTCAGTCTCAAGTCTCTAGATCGTCAGAAAATGTATGGACATTTTGGTCCTTTGACCTACCTGTACGCTGCTCTCCACTTGTTGCAAATCTGTACAGATACATGCAGATATCGTGTAATAGCCTGGGTGTTAGTATGAAATATTAATATTAAAAATTAATATTAAAAATTAATAAGCCTCATTTGGATAAAAAAGTTGCCGTGTTTTGGAGCACCACCCTTCTTTTAAGTTACTCACAGGGTGAAGAAGGGAAACCGTGAATTAACGTGAATTCTGTCAGAAGGGACAATCCTCTTCCAAAATCAACACAAAAACAATGCCGAATTACAATAATGCAACAATTTATTAACCACCAATAATCAAATTAACAGCACACAGCATGAAATAGGGAAAAATATGAAACTGTTAATATCACTTTAGTAACTCCTACGTAACTTCCTGTGGAAGCTGTGAGGTAAATCAGCTTAAAGAAAGAAAGAAACAGAGCAGAATTATGGTAGAAATAAAGACCGGAAAATAATGAAATTAAAGAAAATAAACACTATATGGAAAGATGATATCTTTGTACCATATACGGTTGAATCCTGGGAAAGTTTAACTAAATTATTGTGTAAAGTTCAGTTAACTTTGGTCAAGTTAAAAGAATTTATTTAAGAAATTTAGACGTAGCCGATTACAAAAATTGGATTTAATTAGATCAGATGGGACTTTAAGCAAAAGAAAGGGGAATTTAATGTAGTTGCTTAAGACACCAGCTAGAATCAAATGAGAAATGATGACTCGTCCTTACTTCTACGTTGGGAAGGCAACAGCTGGTACTTGAACAGAGGTTTTCAGGTGGGGTCCCCCCGAAGGCCGCCGTTAACCTGCAGGAAGCAGCTCATCGGAACCAGTCGTGGTTCGGCGTTCGAAGCGCACTGTGGCCTCTGTTCCTTCTCACAGGAGAGCTGGGGATGCTGGCGGGGAAAACAATGATTCCAGATGTATTTCTTACAAACTAGAACCAATGTTATTGGAAAGTTTACCAATAAAGTTAAGCATTGTTGATCACACGCGTTTGGCTGTTGGCTCTGGAAGTCAATGTTGGAGTGGTTTTCCATGAATTTGTTCAAAGCAGTAAAAAAAAAAAGAAAAAAAAAAGATAAAAATCAGAAAACTGAATATCTTTCATGCTGTATAACAAAAAGTTTATACTTATTGCTTAGCAACAATTTTACACATGAGCGGAATATTAAACTTACAAAGAAAGAGGAATAAACAAAGACAAAAGGACGCCGACAAAAAGACTAAACTTAGTTTGAACGTTCTAATCTTAATCCGTGGATTTCATTGTTCTCTCTAAATAACTTTCTTTCAAAACTTTTACTTCTTATCTCTCAACTCAACTAACTTTTCCAGCAGCGTCTGACCGAACTAACGCTGTTGTCCAATCAAAGTGCAAGAATTTTGCAGTGGAGAGGGTCATTTACATACAAAGACCAGAGACTAATCAAATATCACATGTAAGTTTTAAAAGATTATTTCCCCATACTCCAACCATAAAGAAATGGGTGGGATTCTAACTCCATGTTAGAATTCACTTCTTCATATCTATGCGGTAAAATCTCCTAGAACCATCGCTGAAATTACTATTTGTGTTTTGCCAATATGTGGGATCATTTTAACCAATCAGTATGAGAAAAATATTATACACTTAAATTTGATACAGTTTTAAACATTCAGTCTCAAAACCCGTTTTGGAGAAATAAGTTCCTTTCTTGACACCTTGTCAAAGTCCAGCCGGTCCAGACAGTCATTATCTCTTTGGGACTTAGTTCAACTGGGGGTGAGGCTAGACTTGGGGTGATTTACATATGTGACAATGGGAGAGGAGGAGCCTTTTGGGGATTTCAGAAAGGGAGTCAGATTCATTGATCACAAAGCTCTTTGTGTAGTCACATGTAGACTGACAATAGGGCTGCACGATAAATCGTTAAATGAACTCGAGCTTGATTCACATATACACGTGATGTCATTTTTACACACAATGATTCTAAAGCTTTACATCACGAACTGCATCACAAACGATTTCCTTACGGATTTTTTCAAGTGTCCCCAAAAAGCAGCACTGCCATTGCCTCCTCCCTCAACCATTGGTAAAGCGCCATTACAACACGTGATTCATTGGAGGAAGCCCGCCTTCAGTCGAGTGTTTGGAAAGAGTGAGCGAGAGTAAACGCGAAGGAAAGTCTGTGGTAAGGAGGTTTAAATGCATAGCGACGAAAACTAATTGGTAGTGGCGAGAGTCACCCCCTCACTCGAACCAAACTCGTATCCTAAAAATGTTTGCATTCGGCAGCGGTGTGGAAGTATTTTGGATTTAAGCCAAATGATGATCAGTGTGTGTTGCATAGTGTGTTTTACCCTGATTGCAGCACCTCAAGACAACACCACAAATCTCTACATTAAACGTCACCACAGTATAGCATGGTGAAGCCGTATAAAGCAAGAAACAAACACAGATGTCAATAACTGGACTGAACTGTACAATGCATATATATGTATATATATATATATATATGTGTGTGTGTAAGGGATATTGCCTGAGGGCAATGGATGATGTGGAGGCGTGAACCTTCCGATGCGAAGCAGAGGACGGTTGATTTGGTGAAGCATGTGTAATAGGTTAATATATGTAATATATTGTTGAAAACTGACTTCCAGCGAAGTTTATTGTTTTGCATTCTTTCTCTTGCTGTTACAGGGTATTTGATTTTTTTCAAATGAGGAAATTATTTTTGGCTTTTGTTTTCGTGTAGAAAATGTTTTCAGTTGAAATTACTCTGGAAAAATGCATATAGAGCTATGAGAAATAAATGCAACAGATTTTTAAATGTGTTTATTTAATGATTAATGTTGTTTTATAGGCAAGAACTAATAGGCTCTGTTAATTCTGTTAATTAAGGCCATATGACATGTTCAATGAATGCAATAAGGTCATTTTAAAAAGGTTTTTCTGGGTTGAAAAATCTTGTAGAGATGAAGAAGCGTATTTTCTCTGGTTGTAACTCGAGTTCCAGGGTTCACACTACACAGAAATCTTATCAACACAACAGTCTCATTTGCAATTCTCAGCATGTTTTAAAGAAGATAAACCTCCATTTCCCCATCCTAACGTCTGCATCACATGCTGTCTCCTGCTCGCTCCTGACAGCTGTTCTCTCCACACCTCCTTCCTCGTATTTCTTGCTCAAATATCCTGCAAAAAACCTCCTACTGGGATTTGCTTGTGTGAAAAGCATCTGACCAAAAAAAAACACAATGTCACCTGAAAATCTTAAGAGTTCATGTGTGAAAATGGCTAAAGTAAGTATGATTTTAGTAATGTGTAAACCTGCAGTATAGTATGTTACATACAAATTCAAGTTCTGTGACTACATTGGGGCTGTTTCAGAGGCATCTTATTAGAAAAACGCTCTACTTTTTACATCATCTTCATTAAAATGAAAAGTACAACAGACAGTCAGTAACCTCTTATTGTAACACCAATGTCTGTTGTTCCTTCTGTTTGTTGCATCTGTAACCCTCCCTTGCCTCTGTCACTCTTATAAAGTGATAATTATCGATTAGAGCAAGGGGGTGACTTCTAATCTAGCTTCAATGAGGAGATTGGCTGCTGTTTACCTGTCTCAACTGTTGAAGTAAACCTGTGATAACCACCCCAATTAACACAAGAACCACCTATTAAGGGTAAAAAAAAAATGAGAATGTATTACAATAAATAAAATGTCAGTGACAATGGCCACAAAATGATACTGTATATACGGCCCAGGTCTGCCTCTGGGCTTGCTTACCAATTTTCACCACTTACAACCTTGAACATGACAAAATCAACCTTCTGAGATCTCAGGGAAATATAGGAAGTATAAAAGGAAACAACAACAACGAAAAAAATGTGTTCAGAGTTCAACAAAAAGAAGAAAGAAAATGAATTAATGACACTAAACTGAGTGCACTCAGACTGGCAGACAGACCAGCTGAAGACTCCACAAAAAAAAAAACAACCAGCCTGCACAAATGCGCAAGAAAATTTACTTTTTTCAAGTCCATAATAAATGTCATTTCAAACTACAACTACTGCAGTCATTACCAACATGAACTTAAGTAACCATTTTATTATTAACCATGTCCTCTCTCTTAACCTACAACTGAAATGAAATAAAATCAATGTTATACTCCAGCAGCGTGATATAACTACAAAGATATATATTTACT
>JBAFTB010000010.1:3592472-3604316 GCA_037177355.1 Melanotaenia trifasciata | reverse complement strand
CCAGGTACACTACGGCTTCACCTGCACACACACACATTATTAAAGAACACGGCCACAAAGGAGAAGGGGCCGTGACACCACCCATAATCTCCTTCATGTTCCAGTCAATGTGGGGGTTGTGGTTCTCAAGCCACGAGGCACCAAGAATGATCAACACCTCAGGAGAATGAATAAGCAGGAAAGAGACAAAGTCCCGATGGTTGCCACCTATAACCAGCTCTACTGGAACCGTTTCCTGAGTGATCTGATGCAAGACAGGGCCAGAACATAGAAGTAGCCCGAAGTGTGATTTTCAGGTTCTGAGCTAAACTGATGTCCATAAACTCTGTATCTGCACCTGAATCAATAAAAGCAGACATTGTCTTAGCTGACCCATTTATTATCAGAAGAGCAGGAACAGAAAACAGGTCCAAGGACTCCGATGATTTCCTCTGACTCAGTAGATGCCTCACCCTCCTACTGAGTCCGGTCTTTAAAGGACACTAGAGAGCTTGATGTCCATCTCCGCCACAATAGAAACACAGTCCTTCTTTAACCCTTCGTTCCTTTTCTCGGGCGGATAGAAGTGCTCGACCGAGCTGCAGAGCTCATCAGGGAGGAAGGGGAACTGGAAGAAAAAGCAGGTTGGTCATGAGAGGGCTTACCCCTGGTCTCGGATTGGTGGACCTGGTGAAAAAAAACTCCTCTCTGCTTTTTGTTCCTGCAGTCGGAGATCAATGCGTGTAGAGAGGATCTCCAACTCGGCCAAACTCTTGGGCGCATCGCGGTTAACCAGCTCATCTTTTATCTTCTCAACCTTCCTTGACCTTGGTAAAAAGCATTGCACATAGCTGCGTCATTCCAAAAACTTTCTGCGGACAAGGTATGGAAATTAGTGATATAGTGCGTGACCCTCGATCAGAGGGGAACAACAATGGTTGCCGCTCAAACTGTATCTAACACTGAGTTACAAATGGCCGACACTGAGATCGCCTGTGAACACCTCAGGCGGGACCAAACGCAGCTCACGGGAAGGCAAAACATGACCAACGGATGACATAACTGGGGCTGAGAAGATGCTAACCAACAGCACCTGCAGAGGTAGAGAGGTTAGCCACCATAGTAATCAAGTCTTGCATACTGGACTCCAGTTTGGTGATGGCTGTCTCTACGCATGAGCGCCTCTCCTGTGTGTGTGACGGGTCCATGTTGGCCAGATGGTACTGTAATAAATTATCACGACCCGGAAATTCAGCCACACACAGTGATGGAGATTAAAACAAGGAATGGTTTATTGAAACCGGGGGAATGCAGGGAAGAATCCGGGTGCAGTCCGACAGAGACTGGTGGTAGCTTCCTGAGCTGCAGTGGAACAAAATCTCCTGAAACAACTCCAGACGTAAACAATGGAAATCCACAGTCCAAAGGAATAGTAATCAGGCAGGCAAAGGTCATTCACAAAGAGGCAGAGAGCAAATTACTTATCAGGGTCGGGCAGGGCTCAGTGGTCTTTCCAAAACAGGGTGAAAGTCCAGACAGGCAATGGACAGGAAAAGTCTGACGTGGAACGACAAAACAGGGTCTTTCACAGGAATCTAGAGACAGGAGAAAACACTGGATATCAACAAGGAGAACAATGCTGACCATCTGGCAGGGAAGCAGAGACAAGAGAGGGTTTAAGTAGGAGAGTGGACAGGTATGTGTAATCAAGGAGGCCCAGGTAGAGCAAATGAGCTTGAAGAGGAAACGGAGGATCCTGCAGCAGCAACCATGACACCTTCGGGTCCTGTTCTGCTGGAAGATGCTGTTTAATCCACTTCAACAAACAACAACAAATCTGATGAAAAACATGCTTGATTTCGTGGAATTCAAGAACAAATACAAATGAAATTGTTCCATTAACTTGTATAGAAGCTTTATCAAAATGTAAATGTTTTCTAAGACAGTACATGTTTAACTTAATGTTTTCAGGCCTGAGAAAGATCTGAAATCAGATCTATAAGAACTACACGTCTTAAGTTTCCCACCCCTCCTTAAACATAAGGAAATTCATTTTAAAACTATAAATAAAATATATATCCCCTAAAGTAATGTATCAGATCCAAATTCAGATTTGAAGTAGATAATTGTTATTTCTGTAATGATCGTGAGTTAATTGAACACTTCTGCAAATGTGAGACAGTTAATAAACGGTGGCAATCTGTGAACAAGTGGCCTCACAGCGAACCCACACATAGAGATTTTCTCTCTTTTAATGAAATAAAATGTGGTATAGGGATGAAAGAAAAGCCAGTAGTTCATAAGATCATTTTTACTAAGTTTTATATACATAAATGCTGTTGGTCTAAATCCCCCAGCATGGAATGCGTTGAAAAACAAACAAAAATTATTTTGTAGAAGTCTATTATTAAAAAAAATGCCCAAGCTAAGAAACTTTATACCATTTTCTGTATAACTTAAGCTAAGTCCCCCTTCTCTTATTTATGTATCTTCTATTTATTTGTTTTTATTTTGAATAACTTTTGTTCTTTCACTTTGTTTTGCTTTATTACCTGAACAAAGTTGGCTCATCCTTCATTAGAATCCAGAATTCTACTTTTGAAAGTCGACATGTTTGTTATTGGCACAATCTGGCATTGCAAGGTCAAATTTCTCAATACTTACTGAAACATGGGCCTGGTGGTATCCAGAAAGGTGTGATTCCCATTTACTATGTACATTATTTATTTGTATGAAAAATGTGAATATGTTATCCCTTGTCTTTTTGGCATGTTATGAATAAAGATTAAAAGAAAAAAAAGATATACAATCACATCGGTGTCCTCCATCGTTGCGTTGTTTTTGTCGCCTACAAATGACATCACAGGACCTTTGACATGCCTTGCTACAGGGACGCCACCCGCGTTAAGAGGGCCCTCACTGAAATGTAAAAACCACTCAAACTAGTAAAGTCGAGAAGGTACTGGTGAAAAGGAGGCACTAGTAACCCCTGCTTCATGTGATTATAGCATCACTTTTCCTTTTCCAATGAAATTGAAATCAATATTGAATTTGCACTAACAGCATTTCCAGTTATTTTAACCTTGTCTAGATGATGTTCCTGTTAAATTTATCTCTGGCTTGTTGCAGCATATATTTACCAGAGAGATTTTGATTAAGTCTGAGATGATGGGTGGATGATTCACAGCAACCTGACAGCTGCTTATGGCACAGTAACACATTACTGGCAGGAAGCCAAGATGAATTCTTACATTTTCACCTGAATAGAACTAGTGTTGGTGGGAGGAGGAAGAACTTCTCAGCAGCCACATTTTAGACCTTGTGACGAGTTTGTACTGGTGCAGAAGAAGCTGGGAGCAGAGATGACCAGTATCAGAGCAAAGACTGCAGAAACAGATTCAACTTGATCTTTGGGATGTTGTCTGGTATAAACTGATGAATTGGTGAGAAAAACCAACCGCCCACCACATTTTCTCCACCAGGACAGCTGTGGAGGGAATTAGAATACCCTGAAGACTTTAACCAATGTCTCTTCAGATTTAACGCCCTTCACTATCTGTCATGTTGTCACTTTTTTTTTACCTCATTGTTTTTCCCGAATAGTCATTTTTTCTTCTTCTTAGGTAATCAGATTTCTTTGGGTGAATCAGCAGATCTTAGTGGTGGAACCTTGTCCTTGTTTTTTCTCAGTTTTAGATATCCAGGTCTACTGTGGGATAATTCCTCTGCCCTGATATAAAAATATTTTAATACTGGCAAGCCAACCGTATATAGAGCAAATCACACCCTCCTTCTCTGCAGCTGAAACTGGATTTCTTATATTTTTGCAGCACTCTAATTTCACAATATTCCACAGGGATGGTGGTCTGGGCTTTCAGAAGGAAAACACCAGAGAAAAACAAAGAGAAAGATGCAGAAGGGCTACAGTAACTGCTTCAGCAGGGATGCACACCTCATTTGTCAGGCCTCAACCATGATAAATAGCCTGCAGGAGAGAAGAGATGAAGGCAGAAAAAAACACCTCCACACAGCAGAGATCATGCATGAAAAGGAGAAGCACAGATGATGGTGGATGGTGGAGAATAGAAACAAAAGAAACTGCTGCAGTTTGAGATCTAATTTGGCCCTCATCTTCCTCTTCTCCCAATAAGTCAGTAACAACATGTTGGCTTCAGATGTAACACCCATTTCACCTCTCCATGTGTACTTTTGGTTATTTCCTGCACCATCTCACCGTTAGCACGGTTCTAGGATGCTGGAGGCATCCTGTGGCTGAAATGGGTTAGTATGAGGTCACCTAATTCTGATTCAGGACTGGAGATCTGAGAAACCACCAGTTACTAAAGTCAGTGATACAAAAACCTCTCCTGGCCCATCAGCATTAACTAGTCTAACAAACGTTACCCAGTGCTCCACCTTAACCTGAACGGCAACATGGATATGTAGAATTTAGTGTTTGATTGACAGCTGGTCACCTAAACTTTGCATGTTGTTGGGGATAAAGTCCAATTTTTCCTCTACTGCAGGGGTAGGCAACAGGCAGCTCGTAGGTCAAGACTGGCCCGCCACCAATAATATCTGGCCCGGTCAGACTAGACAGGAGGAGAGACGCACAGTTCAGAAGTCAGAGCGGTAGGGATGGGAGGGGGGACGTCAGAGCAGAGAAAACCGCTGTGAGAAACTTCAAATGTCTCAATCAGCGAATTTATGTGAGAGCACTGGAAAGTAGTGCATAGTTGCATAGTTTGCACTAAGCACTTTCTTCTGTAGTGCTCACTATCATTGGTAAATGCTGACCCAAATGAACACTGATGTTTTGCACTTACCGGTAGTGACGTACCAGCATTGGACAGTGATTCTTCTGCCCGACTTAATTTACAGAATGAATTTCTTGATTTTACTTTTTGTTTACTCCTTACTTAACCCCACCTGTAAAGTACGTTGCATCAAACACCAATCCTCCTCCGATTGGCTGAACATGAGTTAGAACGTATGCTTATTTATTTATTTTAAGGTGTATGACTCTCAACATGCTGCCTAATGACGACGCTGCTTCGTTAATACCTTTTCAGGAAAAATCCGTCCAACTAAGTTCTTCCAAAATCCAAATCCAAAATAACATTTACATACATGTTTGCATGTCATCATACTTCATGCTATTAAATGCCTTTTAAGGCCTACACTGTATTAGTCTACCTCAGTTAATAACAATAGAAAGCACCATCAGCACACACGTGCATGTGTCTTTGCACTTTTCCCCAAAACCTGTTAGTAAAAGTGCAATTGAAAAAACTAGTAAAACAGGTTTTAGATATGCAAAGATATCTTTACTGAATGTACTTTACATTATACACGTCTGTTCTCATTGGTGTTTACACTGACACAGTTCACATCTGGCAGGAAAATGATTATACTTTGATATCATGGTTTAAAATATGAAATGAAGTAATGAAGAGGATAAAACACAGGGATGCAAAAAAACTTTAGTGAAACATTTTATTGAAATATTTTTCTCTTGCCTCCTCCTCATTTCCACAGCAGCGTCTTAGCCAGGCGTTACTGCCAAATAAATACCTAATAAATAAATGTATGCCTAATAAATGTATGTTTATATGTACTTTATGGGTACTTTGCAGACGCTTATCTAAAGTGATGTACAATCTTGTAAACATTTTCAACTACTGCTTAATGAGTGGTACCATGGAAACGGGCCGGTTCTCTAACAACTGCTGTTGTTTCCGAATCAGTTTTCCGATCATCCGCTACATCAGCAAGATGGCGTCCGTTTAGTGCACGTAGTGTTTCACACTAGATTTCTGGCAAAGGAGGTTCCACTTCCTGTATTTACCCAGATTCATCTATAGTTCTCATTTCATGAAGTACATTAAAAGTTTTACTATCTGGTTAGTGAACCTTTGGATATCCAGCAACTCATTGTCTGCTGTAGTTTGTGCTGCATTATTTAGATGAGTAGTTCTACCTGTATCCCATGCTGAGGCTTCCTCTTTCCTGGCTTCCTGGGAGTGTCTTGTCTATGGAAAAGGTCTGTTTGTGTTGGCCTTCGGCAGCTAACTCTACAACAAGAACGGCCTTCAACATTCTGGTCGGACGCATCGTGGGGAGGCAGCGAGCTCCCAGCTGCAGCTGATCTTCCTGAACAAACTTAGCTGGAGGCAGTTACATCTCCACCACCGTCATCCCCCCTCCCCCTAGAGAGGTCTTCATCCCCTCTAGCTGACCAAACATTGGCTGCAGCAACATTTATAGAAAGAATTTTTTTTTTAAAACTCTGTTCTGTTCTGTAGCTGCTGGTGGAGCTAATAGAGCAGAAGCTCCTCAAATATGAATCCATATTTAGTGAATTTAATTTTTCCACTAAGTCCATCTCACCATGCACTACTTAATAAATACTAAAACATTGTGTTCTGTGTCATATTCAGCTCTATTTATGGGAGAGTAGAAACCCCTATTGAGTCTGTTTTTATTGTCCATTCACACTTAATCTAATGATTAATTCACTGAAAATGTAAATAATATTATCCATCAGATTTGAGAGAAATGTGGAATACATTTTAAATGTGGTGTCATACATTTTAGAAAGTCTTATAATAATATTATTTAAGTGTATTTATTAAAAATGATCTGAGAAACTAAAATTAAACACGTCATTCAGATGAATGAATCCTTGCAGACATGGACATTCGGTGTTTTATTATCGTCTGTGAAGTGTTGCACATCTCTACAGATGCTCAGTATTTATGCTGCTGGGAGATTTTTTTTGCCACTAACAGACAAATTGTCAATTACCAGCTTTGAATTTTACATGAAGCAATGAAAAATATATATCTTCCTCTCCAGCTCCACATCAATAATAAATCTGGCAGAAAAGATTCATTTATGCTTTACTCATCAGAGATGAGTCAGAATTATATATATTATATATATATTATATTATATACACTATCGGAGAATTATATATATGATTTCATTTTACATAGGTTTGTCATCATTTGGTGCCATGGCAGTTTATGAAATGCAGAATTATAATACCAAAAACTAAAATAAGAAGGAAAAATGTCCAAAATAATGATGTTTCTTACCAATCAGCTACAACAGACAGCACACACTTTGTAATCTTCGGCTTGATACAATAATTTATTTACGTTTGTTATTTTTTATTACAGTTTGACTTCTTCTTCTATTTCAGGTCTTGACTCATTTGTGACTGTTTTTTTTTTTTAATATTTCTTCTTTTTTTGGTTATTTTTATTCAGTCCTTGGATGAGTAGCCACTTTTTGTGTTTGTACATTTTGTGTTGTCCTTCTGTGTCAGTTATTGTGTTTTGATTTTTATACAAACTATGGTAGCTCCAATTTTTACTGCTAAAAAACTTACACTGACCTCGAATGTGCAGATATAAATTTCAGACAGGTGGTTGCAGCTCAAGAGGTAAAGTTACTGTCCTTTGTTTCATCCTTTGATGAACCAGATACCGATACGTGTCACTTATAGCAGTGGTTACCAACCTATTTTTATTAAGGACCCCTTTCATGCAACTACCACAAAGCTGTGGACCCTCCACCCGCCCCATGCAGAAACCATCCTTGGCTTCATGCTTTCACATCTGCTTCTCATCCCCTTTTTCCGACTTTAGGAACTTTTTGAAGTTCCTATAACCTTTTCAGAACTATTTTTCAGGGTCCATTCGAGGTTCCATAGGAACCTTCATGATGTAGGTGTTTGGTGATTGGTAGCTACGCCCTTTGCCAGATTTCTGCTTCTTGTATCCCTAGAATATTAAAAAAAAAAACAAAAACATGGTTGCAGCTACAGATGACAACAACAACAGAGCATGTGATAAATGGACTGACGAGGAGGTCAAAGCTCTTCTGACCGCCACAGAGGATATTCATAGAGGCTTTGAAGGCTTGCAGCAGAATATAAAAATATTTGCGACGATCAGTTCTCAGTGAGAGAACGCTGGGATTTATCATAACGCGAAGCGGTGCATGGAGAAAACTAGTCTACAAATAAATTAAGGACCATAACCACCAGAGTGGGATGAACCAAAAAAGCAGTAAATGATGGACCACCGACCTGCCTACTCAGGCAACGCTGCAGCAAAGGACTCCTGCGTGCGGCTTCTGGAGGCGATCATCCACAGTGAAAACACTGCACACTCAGAGGAGTTTTTAGATTAGTAAACAGGACAAGAAGTGTTAAAGCTTCTGTATAGACCTAAAAGTTGTTCTCAGATACCACCTAAATAGTTGAGCTGATCTACTTCACCAGTTTTTGCATCTTTTTTTGTACATAATATGGTTCTGATGCATGTTTACTTAATCAGACGGAGTCAAAGAGCATCCTGGATGCTTCTGCTGCATCGATCAGGTAAATAAAACAGTTTTAATGCATATAAAAATCTCTGCTCTTGATTTAATGGAGATAACAAAAGTCAAATGTGAACGGATCATGTACTCATACACAGATGTTTGTTTAAATGGAAAAAGGAGAACTGATAGAGCCACACAGAACTGATTGTAATAGCAGGCTCTGTCATTTTAACTGGACTTAAACTTTTTTTTTTTTTTTCTGAATGTTTAATTCCAGTTGAAATGACTGATTATTACAACTTGTGTACTCCTGGACAACTGAGAATTTTACACTATATATTATAATGCAAGTTTAGCTTTATTAGCCATCCTTCATGTTTATAACTTGTTTTTTATTCTAAAATGTTTATCCAACATCCTATTGCATTGTACCGGCATCTTGTTGAGATTCACTATATTACAATTCAGTGTATTTTATTATAGTTGCTGTGTGTTAAATATCTGTCTTCACCCTCCCTATGTTTTATTTCCAGGAAAGAGAAAAAGGGCCGACACTCTTCTGGCTACTGTGCAGAACAAGCTGTTAGATGCTGAACTGCAGAGGCGATGCAGCTTCAACGTGCTGCAGGTCTTTCAGGAACAGGCACAAAGGAGAGCAAGCGGCACTATGGGCAGAGCTGTGATGGAGGGTCTCTGGTGTAATGGACAGGATGGCAGGAAAAGCCAGTGTGATATGCATAATCATATTCCTCACGCACATGTAAATAGTTATTTTTGTACTGCATTATGCACTATAAAAAATAAATGACTTTGTGAAGAGTCAGAAGTATTCAGTTTTTGTCAGATGTGGTTTGGCCACATCTGTGAAATATTAGCTAACAAAAATATTAAGTAGTTTTTAACCATTAATAGCTTTGAAATATTGAATAATCCATCTTTGCTCACTACATTATAAGCCTTTATCGTCATGTGTGCATTACATTACAGTTTATCAACTTTAAAATTCACCATATCATCATGTTTAAAGAAGGTCTGGCATCAAATACTTGTGGTCACTTATAAAAGTACAGACCTGTAAACATTTCACCACCTTTCTACATTTAAGCCCTCATATTCTGCTTTTTTTGTGTGACTACAGGTGTGTCCCACTAAGTAGGCTGCAGAGTCTTCTCCTACACATTTCTAAGTCACTTAACGTTTGTGAAATGGGACAGCCTACCTAGTCAACAAAAATTTCTCATAGCAACAACACAGGACGTTGAATCACTTAAACCTCTGAAATTAAAACACTTCAGTGGATGTTAAAACCGACCGGTAACACCGACAGTAAAAAAAAAAAACACGGTCTGAGGGTCTGTTGTTTTCTAGCTGGTACACACACACCATTAACCCCTTAAACATCCAAAAACATAAAATATTACAGAATTTTTATGTCACCATTTAACAAACATGTTTTTAATGTTCTTGGTTTTCTAAAGTTTTTACAAAAGTGCAGTTTTAAAAAAAAAAAAAACATACCTAAAACGTACTCTTCTGAGCTTGGTTGCTGCTTGGTTGTACTTATGACAGTACTTCGGCACCACAATGACGTATGTGGCCGACGAATCTGCACTTGTGTGCAGACCCTGAATTGGGACACACCTCACGTCCTCATAATTCTTCTAAACCATAAGTCAGTCACAAACAACCCCTTCAGTGACGGATTACTGTCTAACCTTTACTACTAATAGATTCCATAATGCACACGGAGCTTAAAAACAGGTGATGAGATCTTTGATTTTAGACATAACAAAAACAAAGAAAAAATGATTTCATTTTCTTTGGAACATTTTCTCTTTCAATGTGTAGTGTTCATGAACACGTATGTTCTGTCTGTCGAACTTCCAAAGCATGATGCTTATTATGAAAAGGTATGTTGTGACTTGTTGGAAGGCATGAGATAAAGCATCGAGGTTGCACGCATTTCAACTCCTTCAGTACCTGCAGCAGGTGGTTGTGTCTGTTCTTTCCAGTGCAGGCGGCGACTGATGTATTGAAATGTCTCTCTCTGGACATATGGAAGTTCTCTATCCACTGTTCCTCTGTAATACTGGGAACACCCTTTTTCCACCAGTCATTAGCTTCGGTCTGGACCAGCCAGACGGTGAGGACTGTTGTGCAATGAGCTGCAGCAACGGTTTTGCCAGATTGGGAATGTATCGTACCAGAAACTTAAAACTCATATTTTCAGTAAAATTATCGTACACCCCTAATTTGCATCCAGACGTTGGTCATGACTATTACCTTCAATAACACATTATGACTGTGCACATTGTACCCTATAATGTAGTATTAGCTTTATAAAATCGTGACACAATGTTTGTAAAGAAGCCCCTCCAACAGAACAGCACCTCAGGCTGTGTGATGTGTCGGATGAACCCCACATTTGTATTGAGAAGTCTATAACAGTCACACTGAACTATTTTCTACATGGCTATTGTTTAAATTTGTATATACTCCTATTATTAATATTGTGAGTTGTACTGTGTTTATACATTAGGATTAATTATCAGGTGTTCTAAAACTGTTATTTCCCTCTGAGATTATTAAGAGGATTGTGATTTCTTTATTTCAACACATATAGTGATGTAAACTCTCTGTACATTCAAACTGCTTTATTTAACCTGAACATAAACTGCAAATGTCAACTATATCTATACAGTTTTTTCCCCACTGGCTGCATTTTAACAAACATTAAATACACTGCTCACAAAAATAAAGGGAACACTTAAACAACACAATGTAACTCCAAGTCAACTTCTGTGAAATCAAACTGTCCACTTAGGAAGCAACGCTGATTGGCAATCAATTTCACATGCTGTTGTGCAAATGGCATAGAAAACAGGTGGAAATTACAGGCAATTATAAAGACACCCCCAATAAAGAAGGGTTCTGCAGGTGGTGACCACAGACCACTTCTCAGTTCTTGCTTTCCGGCTGATGTTTTGGTGACTTTTGAATGCTGGCGGTGCTTCACTCTAGTGGCAGCATGAGCCGGAGTCTAAAACCCACACAAGTGGCTCAGGTAGTGCAGCTCATCCAGGACGGCACATCAATGCGAGCTGTGGCCAGAAGGTTTGCTGTGTCTGTCAGCGTGGTGTCCAGAGCATGGAGGCGCTACCAGGAGACAGGCCAGTACATCAGGAGACGTGGAGGAGGCCGTAGGAGGCAACAACCCAGCAGCAGGACCGCTACCTCCGCCTTTGTGCAAGGAGGAACAAGAGGAGGACTGCCAGAGCCCTGCAACATGACGTTCAGCAGAGTCTGGAGACGCCGTGGAGAATGTTCTGCTGCCTGCAACATCCTCCAGCATGACCGGTTTGGCAGTGGGTCAGTAATGATGTGGAATGGCATTTCTTTGGGGGGCCACACAGCCCTCCATGTGCTCGCCAGAGGTAGCCTGACTGCCATTAGGTACTGAAATGAGATCCTCAGAACCCTTGTGACACCATATGCTGGTGCGGGTGGCCATGGGTTCCTCCCAATACAAAA
>JBAFTB010000010.1:3561608-3578028 GCA_037177355.1 Melanotaenia trifasciata | reverse complement strand
CGGCTGTACATTGACTTTACATTGAGTTTGTACGCGCGTACAATTTTTTCCGGAGTCCGGTGTGAACACGGGGTAAGAGAGAAAATCGACAGAAGGCTAATATCAATGAACTATTAAACGGAGCACAGCACCATATGTCTGTTCTCTATGCCTCCATAACTGGAAGTCACGTCCGATTATCATAAGTATTATCAGATTGTCCCATAAAATTATCATCTGGTCTGAGGTGTGTTAAGACTATCAGCTCCGAAATGGGTCATGCCTGACAATCGGAGTTATTAAACATGTTCAATATTCACGACCAAGTATCTTCACGTGTGTGTGGAAAGCCAACGACATTGTACACCCAAAGGGCAACAAAAGCAGAGAGCCACAAGTAACCTGGCATACCACAAGCAAATGGCAACCACGAAGAAGTCACAAGGCTACCATAGCCAAATATCTGCAACAAGTAAGGCAAGTCCTGAAAAGTGAGTTCAATGGCAAGAACAAGATCTGGGCAATTAAGAGTTATGCCCTGCCAGTGATCAGATACCCTGCTGGGATAATAAGCTGGCCAAAGGAGGAAGTTCAGACCACAGATGTTAACTCATGGAAGCTGTTGACCATGGAGCATGGAGGGTTCTACCCGAAATCCAGTGTCCAGAGTTATACACATAGGGGGGCCAAGGACGAGTGAGCATCAGGGGGCCACTATCCAGAATGAAACATCCAAGCTCCATGAATACATCAGGCCACAAGGGATGAAGCACTGAGCTGCCTCAGGCAATGGAACCTGAAGGAGAATGAAATGGAGGAACCATCATGGGGGGAAAAGCTCCTGCATGGCATGTACCACCGACAGATAGCCGAAGTCTTACCAATGGCTAGGATGGCTGGATTGAAGGAAAGCACAGAGGTGTTAATCATGGTAGCACAGAAGCAAGCCTTGAATACCAGGGCAATCGAGGTCCAGGTCTACTACACCAGACAGGATCCCAGGTGAAGGCTGTGCAAAGAGCCCCTGAAACAATCCAGAACCTCTCAGCAGGGTGCAAGATACTGTCAGGCAAAGAATACATGGAACACTATGCCGACCATAACCAAATAGTCAGCATAGTGTACAGAAACATCTGTGCAGTATATGGACTGGAGACCCCTAGGTCACAATGAGAAACACCTCCCAAGTTGGTGGAGAATAAAAGGGCTTAGGTCCTGTGGGACTTCCAGATACAGAACGACAAAATGGTGGTGGCCAACCAATGAGACATAGTGATCGTGCATAAGCAGCAAAGGAAAGCTGTAGTGATGGATGTAGCCATCCCTAACTATCGAAATACCAGGAAAAAGGAACATGAGAAACTGGAGAAACACCAAGGACTCAAGGAAGAACTAAAGAAAGCCTGTAAAGTGAATGCAACAGTAGTACCAGTGGTCATCAGACCAGTGGTCACCTGGAGAACCATCAGACATCTCCATCCAGAAGAATGCAGTCCTAGGAACAGCTAAGATACTGTGTAGGACCCTAAAGCTTCCAGGACTCTGGTAGAGGACTTGAGCTTGAGATGAACAGCCATCATGAACACATTGACAGATTTAACAATGAACCAACATTATGAATCTAAATTTAGAATTTTCTGATACCAAAACACAAATTAGAGCTGATTATAGAGTTATGAGCAGAACATGGTCATGGAAACTGACTGCAAAGAAAAATGTTGGAGGAAAAACATCTGGAAATGGCCGTTCTTTGCCAATAACACGTGTTTGACCATAGAGAAAGAATCTGTTCACTACTGCCTCTATTATGGAGGTTGAAGTGATTTGCACATTATGCCTGTTAAAATTATGTCATTTGTTGCATGTTTATGAAAACTACATGATTTAAAACTGTTCAACTACAAAATGTTTTATTTAGTAGACGCTTAATGCTGGACTGAGGATGAGTTCAACTCTTCTAACCGTTGTCCTACTCTATCTCCACTCAGCTGCTTGTGGGGGATTCATCAGGAACGTCACAGTTGGTCGGATTATCTCTCCTGGTTTTCCTAACAACTACAGCAACAATCTAACTTGTCAATGGTTGCTGGAGGCCCCTGAGGGCCATAAGCTGCACATCCACTTTGAGAAAGTAGCCCTGGCTGAAGATGATGATCGGTAAGCTTCTGTGAAAGCTTGATGGCATGTGATCAGTTTCTTCATCAATATCAGCTGTTCATTTGTCAACATCTGGTGGTTTTATGACAGTTTTATCACCGTGGGATCATGTGTAGATGGTCGGTGAGATAATGTATGAATTCTGCATTATGATCTAGAACATGGTAGAGATGATGCAGACAACTGATGTTTACCCAAGGGAAAAGCTCTCTCTCTCTATATATAT
Organism: Melanotaenia trifasciata; assembly: GCA_037177355.1. Lineage (NCBI taxonomy): Eukaryota > Metazoa > Chordata > Actinopteri > Atheriniformes > Melanotaeniidae > Melanotaenia > Melanotaenia trifasciata. Next base: position 3,575,666 of record JBAFTB010000010.1, on the reverse strand, counting down.
ATATATATATAGATGTACAACAAGTTAGGCTTTACTACTTTACATAGGGACACCTTTTAAACCAGAGGATTACAATATAATGGCAAAGGTGTCCACACACACACCCAAAAACATTGTCTTTTTGTTTTGATTTAGAATTTTAATCCTTTAATTCAGCACCATCAAATATGCTGACATTAAATAATGAATAGCTTTAAACTGTAATTACAGTAAGATTAAAATATGTAGTTTTGATGAAAGTCAGCAGAACAGCTTTGTCCACCAAGGTCACCAGAGGAAGTATTTAATATAAAAAATACTAATGACATCAAATCAGTTTTGTTGCTAATCTTTGACACTTTAATTACCACCAAAGCCACGTCATTGCAATCAATCTTTATAGAAAATATTTAATATGTTTTTAGTAAATACTGAATTCAAATAATTTAAAGGTTTAAAATCCTTAAAATAATTGAATGATTGGTATTTTTGAGCAGGACGTAAGTTGTTTAAAAGTAGTTTTATTTTTGAATGAATTATCGCAAGCCCTCATGGAATAAAATGACTGTAAAATTTTAGAACAAATTAAACGTACTGAAAAGGAGCTAAACAACATTCTGGATAAACAAATAGAAGTTAAGCTTAAATACTTCAGACAGAACTACTATGAAAATGGTCTGAAAGCTAAAAAAAATATTAATGTTGAAACTGCACAGACAATTGGTTTATAGAAAAAAAAAAAAAATCAACTTTCCAAAACTTATTGTTACAACACTGAAGATATAGAAAAATCTGTTCAATTGTATTAAGAGCTATATACTCAACCAAAAGTAACTGACCCAACAACAGTAAAGAGATTCTTAGAGTCTCTTGATTTGCTATCTGTGGGAGAGGAGCAACACAAAATACTAACTCGAGATTACTAAAGCAGAACTAGATAAAGCCATATCAAGGTTGAAGACAAACAAAGTGCCAGGAGAAGATGGATTACCTGCAGACTGGTTTAAGCTGCATAGAGACCTTTTGTCACCAATGCTGTTAAACTGTTTTAATCATATTCTGAAGGGAGGAGAGACGCTAATATCCTGGAAACAAGTCATCATATCTGTTATTCCGAAAGAGTGAAGGGACAGATCCATTTCAGTTTTATATAGATTACAGAATATTTACCTCAATCATTGCAAAAAGGCTAGAAAATATTATTCCTGATCTGATCGGCCATAACCAAACAGTCATTAAAAATAGACAACCACAAGACAATGTAAGAAGGACACTATACTTAATATTATGAGTCAAAATCAATTTAATCAATTGCCCTGCGTTTGGATGCAGAGAAGGCCTTTGACATGGTGCAATGGTCCTTGATTTAGTACTAAAAAGATTTGAATTCAAAGAGCATGGGGTATTTGAAATCTCTGTACAGTCTGGATTAAAATTAATAGAAATCTTTCTACAACTATCATATTGAAGAGAGAGGATGTAGACGGGGAGCCCCCTAAGTCCTACTTTGTTCACACTCTTTATAGAGGCCTTGGCTCAATACATTTAAGAAGACAAGGAACTCAGTGGCATTCAAGTTACAGGAGGGAGTGGACTTGGATATTGCAGCATACTGTAAAATGACAACTAAAACAGACATAGACAGCATCCTTCAACGTAGTGAAACTTAGAGCTTAAATAAAACTGATTTCTATAGAAATTTACAGCTGAGACACCATTTTAATAAAAACATTAAAAGGAATGTTCTCCATATGTATGTCTCATTGCCATATTTGTTAATACTTGTAAAGGAAGTGTTGTTTTCAAGGTCCTAAAAAACACTCCAATAAAAATAACATTAAAAAAAAAAGAGTTCACTCTGGAGTTTGATGGAGGCCAATTAAGACCAGCAGACTAAACAAGGCCTATAAGACCAACAAAAATACCAACACTGTCCAAAAAATTAAGAAATGCTGCCCAAAGTGTCTCTAGAAGAAATTAAATAGTCTCCATTTTTTTGTGAGGCGCTACAAACAATGAGTAAAATAAGAGCGTTCTCTATCAGACTCACTTACCCCGAGTCTTTGAGTTGCAGCTGGAGGCTGTCCTGAAGAAGATCTGTGGACAAATATGAGTCCATGTCCGCAGAAATACTGTAGGAGAGACTGACGCAGATTAAACTTAAATTTAATGGTTAAAAAAGAAAAAAGGATGTTTATGATGGTAAACTGAACTGGTTGAGCAGCTGGATCATGCAGCTGCCGCAGGTTCAGTTTCCTTGCTGCAGGTCATCCCCTCTGTCTCTGACCACCTTTCCTGTCCAGCTGTGCCATAAAGACCTCCAGAGACAAGCAATAATATCTTTAAGAAAAAATGATTTTCCTGTTCAACCATCCACCTCAAACATATCGTGTCTGGAAAAAGTGAGCTTACAGAGTCAAACAAAGATAAACGGAAAACACAGAATCTGGGATTAATTAAATGGATTTCATTGGGTCCCTTTTAGCATCATATCTCCATCAGCTCCAGAGGTGTTGGCCCCAGTCTGTTTACTGGCCTCATCACACCAAAACTTTAGTTCAATTTCACTTGCAGTTTTAATTAGTTTCTTTCAGAAGAAATAAATTGTCTGTGCTTGTTTGTCACATTAACAAACTCCTAGGAGAAATATTTAAAAAAAGTGGAAGATATTTAATAGTTTCAGTGTTTTAAATGAGAGGAATACAAGGCTTTAAAATGGAGATGAATAACTGCTTGTAGGGCAGCGTGTCTTGTGGATTATTCACATGGAAACATGTTTCTGGGAAACCACAGGCCAACAGCTGTCAGTGCAACATATAACAGTGACAGCACTATCATTTTAACAGCATGGAGCTCTCATTAGAAAGGACTGAAAGGGAGAGCTACAGGGGGGAAATTAAGAGAATAATCCATCCTGTCTTTCAGAAACAGCTGCTCTAGGCTGCTTTAACACTCCTGATACGAATGTAGAGCTCAGACTGGAGGAGACATGATGATACGGAAAGATCAGAGAGAAATGTGCAGGATAAAAATAGTCAAGTTTATGAAAGTGTTTGTGTGATGAGCTGAGCTCTGTTAGCTTATCAAACAGCAGAATTTCTAGCTGCTTTTTAAACGCTTTTCATTAGATCACATACAAATAACATTATGATGAAAAAAAAAAAATACATGTTCCACAGCTAATGTTTCAGATAGAGAAGATAACTCTGGATCCACAGACAAGAGCAGCAGGATAACTCAGACTCACACTAAGCTGAAATTAAAGCACATAGATTATATTTAGATCTGTGGTAATAAATGAGCCATGCTAAATCAGGTTTGTTTCCTGTATTTCAGGTTGCTGATCAAGAATGGTAACAGTATAATTGCACCTGTGTTATACGATTCCTATGAAGTTGAATACCTACCAAACGAAGGCCTCCTCAGCACATCCAGGCATCTTTTCATCGAGATGACCACAGATGCTTCAGGAACATCCACTGGTATTGCCATCAGGTACCAAGGTAAGAACAAGAGCAACCTCAAAGACCACAGGGGCCCTGTGAGATTTTGACTGTTCAGAACTTGTATGATCGATAAAATAAAGTCCATGTCCATACAAGTAATGCTAGCGTTTTCGGAGCCTGAAAACCTTTTAATCCAGGTCCTAAAGTAAATAAATGGTGGTCATCAAAATCTGCTTTAAGATAATGTTTGAAACCTATATCCTCAGTCAGAAATAAAAATCTACTTATTTGACCACACCTTGTCCATCCAACCAGCCCGGGCCCATGTACTGTGGTTTAGTGCATTGTTGGGGAACCTTGGCTCTCGTCCTACAAGCTTTCCATGTGTCCCTGCTCTAAAACACCTGATTCAAATAAATGAGTCACTGTACAGAACTTGGTTTGAATCAGGTTTGTTAGAGGTTCCCCACCGCTGGTTTAATGAGTCAGTGAGCTGGTAGAGCTACAGTGGTGAAGTAGTTCATGTCTGTCCTGGTAACCTGGAGTTTTTCTGCAAGGTTTCATTAATAAAACATGTCTAAGAAACACCACAATGCAGATGATTCATCCCTATAAAACAAGGAAAATAGGTTGGTAACCACTGACATAGTATATGCTTAAAGAATATACTACCTTTAGTGGTGGTAAATAATGAATTTATGATGTTTTTAACATAACCAAATATTTCTGTTTACTAAACCAGTGACGTTACTGATGTTAACCAGGAAGTGAAAAGGTACTGTTATAACTTTGGGTTGTGTTTACATTTCAACACAGCAATTAGCAAAATGGCTTCGCATTAGGTGAAGGTGGTCGTGGTCTACATATTCTAAAAAAAAAAATATATAGAACAGGTGGAAGAGGAAAAAGAGTAAGGTATAGAATCATAATCAGACATACTTTATAGATCCCAGACTGGGAAATTTCAGTGTTTCAGCAGCATAACAGTAAATTAAACTCTAAGATGCAAAAAATACTAAATATAGAACACTTAACAGATTATAAAATACACGTACAAGATCAAAAACAGAAGTATAGATAGCATGCTGCTTCTGTCGATGAATGAGAGGAGGTCCACCCTGGTCGCAGATATAATGAATTCATGCAGCATTTTCTCTTTTTTAAATCATCCTCAGGTTCATTGTTGTCAGGAACTCACCTGTTGGCAGTCCTAAGCTATAACAGAGCTTCTCCACCTTTTGTCCCACATGCATCTCTGCAGTCAGACACTCTGCTACATCTGCACCTAACAGATTCCTGAACATATTATCTGTGTAATCTGCTTAGGTCTCTGTTTTACTGCTGCAAATGGAATTAAGTCCAGATGGAGCTGCCATGTAACAGATCTCATAAGGACCATTAACAGGATGTGAAACTTCTCAGCTCATCTGGAGGTTTTCTCTATACACTGACTGTTCTCACCAGGGAGAGCAGAAAACCATTGGCAGGACAAGTCATTCAGACACTGATAATAGCTGAGAGAGAGAGACAGAGAGAGAGAGAGAGAGAGGAGGCAGAATAATCTAGAAAAACAGCAGCTGTTACCACACAGGTGGTGAGCTGGCAGCCATGTTGTCCAAATTCTGGTCTGAGGGATTTACAGCTCTGTTTGCATCGGAAAGCTTCAGGAGTACAAGATGAACGATGGGAAGAGAAAGTTGTTTTACTTCATGTTTTAAGCTTTCTGGTTAAAAAGAGAGTTTGTTCAACATCAGTTTAAAAAATAAATGTAATAACGACGTGACCTTCAGAGATCAAATGAAAGCATTTCAGATCATTCTGACACTTATACAAGCTGATCTAGTGAGAGAGAGAGACAGAGAGAGGGAGAGAGAGAGAGAGAGAGAGAAAGAGAGAGAGAGAGTATTCAATAGTCTTAGCTTAGCAGTGTGGAGCTAATGCTAATTTCCAGGGTGCGTTTGTTACAACATCCATATTTGACCTTTTTTACCATCCTGATGTTTTGTTCTTGCCGTGTCCAGATTGTAAAATTTGAATTGCCAAAAGGAGCTTCATTTATCATTTATTTGTATTATTGTTGGAGGAGTGGTATCTTGGTGGTTACAGACGCCTGAACTAGGCCCCACAGCGCTCCGGGCACAGAAACATGGCAGCCCACTTCTCAATAATAAATCTAGTAATGCAGAAACTAATTTCCCAGTCAGGCTTAATGAAGTAAAAATGATTATTGGTTTTGATATTTGCCTCCTGTTGATATTTATTATTTTTTATATCTAAGTTTGTCTATTGCTGAATATACATGAACAAGGAGATAAAGATGCACCAGATAGAAACCAACAGCATCAGCTGTTCTATCTAAACAGGAAATACCAAATAACCAGCAACTACACCTGGAAGGAAACAGAAAACCACCTGCAACATCTTAAAAAAAACAAGTTGACAATCATCAAGAGCACCTATATAAAGACGGACAAGATGGAAAAAATAATGAATCACAACAAACATCAGCAAGACAAAGAACATGCACGTAGTTTTTGGTGATTTAACCCACAGGACAACACAGTGACTGCATCAGCAAGTTAATGAAAATGGGGGCAAAATATCAGGAATAAAAAGTGATCAGCGATGAGTGTGAACATGCAAATGCAACCAAAACCCTGCAAAGATCAGAAGCAGACCAGGAGGCCACCAAAGACCTGGGAGACCAACAGCTAACCCAGAGCGTGAATCCCAGCCAACTCACCACATGAATGACGGAAGACCCCAACCAGAGCACCCCATGGCCAAAAAGCACGGGCCCCAGGGGGCCAGAGACCACCATGCAAGAGGAAAGCCCCAGCCAGAGAACCCCTGCAGTCATGAACATGCCCTAGGGGGCCAGGGACAACCACGCATCTGCCCAAAAGAGGACCGTTGTGATGTTAAAGAAGGTGAAAGATCTGGAAATGCTCATTGGCAGAGTGGCTGACGGGGAGCTTTGTTAGAATCAGAAAACCCTGTTTTGACTGTTGAGGAAGCTCCACTCTGTAAATAATCTGGTTAAATGAAATCTAAACTTATTTCCTGTAACAAATCTATAAATCATCAAGCAACAGTTGAAATGAATATAAATCAATATTGTCATGAAACCAAAGCAGCAATGAATAAAACTATCTGTATATCCACCTGTGTTTTCTCTGCAGCCTTTGCAGCAGGCCACTGCTACGAACCCTTTGTGAAGTATGGAAATCTGACCAGTAGCGACATCACTTGGGCGGTGGGAGCTGTGGTGGAGTTTTCCTGTGACCCGGGCTATACCTTAGAACAAGGATCTGTCACCATTGAGTGCATGGACCTCAGCAGTCCACAGTGGAACGATACTGAACCTGCCTGCAGAGGTGTGTACCTGAGCCTGAAATAAAAACGTGAGCATGTCAAACATGACGTTTTTATTTCAAACATTTTACAAATATGATTAACATTCAGGAAGACATCTACTCATATCCATTCTGTGCTTGGTTCTATGTGAAAACTGTTTAAATAACCACGAATGTGCTGTTTTACTACCAGTCATGTACACTTTTTTCAGTTTTCCCAAGTGCTTTTTTAACATATAGCAGATTTTTTTATGTGCAGCACTTTGGAGACACTTTTTATTTTTATTTTTAATGTGTTTTAAAAAAGAAAGAGGGTGGTGAAAACTGCTCAGCACACCACCGGGACAGTCCTGCCATCCATGGAGGACCTCTACACCCAGCAGTGTAGGAGGAAGGCCCCCAAAATCACTAAGGACCCCAGCCACCCCAGTCACAAACTGTTTTGTCTGCTACCATCTGGCAGATGGTTTGGCAGCATTCAAGCCCGTCCCACCAGGCTCAGGGACAGCTTTATACCGCAGAACATAAGGCTTCTAAATGCTGTCAGCAGCAGCCCCACCTTTAAATAACAACATCTTCTTGTTGCTTATTATATATTTTTGTATATCTTATTTGTAGTATTCTTGCTTTTTGTGTTTGACTATTTTTATTGTGGTTTATATTTGTTTTTAGCTTTGTTAGGAGAGCCTGGGATCTAAGAATTTCACTGCCAATGATTGCTGATTGTTGCGCAAAGACAATAAAAATTCATTCACTTCTGCAAAAGAGACACCTTCTGGGATATATATATATATTTATATTATATGTATATAAAGTCAGAATCAATGACAACAGCTTCACATGAAGTCTATTCAACTTTATTTGTAGAACATCAACATCTCAGGACACTTTACAGACAAATCAATTCAAGCCAATTCATAATAAATAACAGCCTAGTTAAGGAAAACCAACAGATTGCATTGAATCTTGACTTTGAGCCAATCCCCGATCCTGAGTAGCACGGGGCGACAGTGGAAAGGAAAAACTCCCTTTTAACAGGAAGGAAAAACTTCCAGCAGACCCCGGGACTGGGAGGAAAGCCATCTGCCTCAACCGGTTGGGGTGGAGAGGATGAGAAAGAGGGACCAACAGGCATCACAACTTTTAGCCAGGAAGACCTGCGGAGAGGAGAAAAACTGTATGTTAATGATGCCAGTACTGTCATATGTTTATACGTGAAAGATAAGGAGCAGAGGTGTCATTGTGTACCACCAGTCCTTGTCTGCTTGGTCTTCATTATTATAAAACATCTCCATTTTTATCAGAATTAAGCCATCAAAGGTCTAATCATCTAGCATTGTTGACAAACTGGTCTCTGTATGTGTTTCAGCTGTTTGTAGTGGTGAGATCACAGACTCTGCTGGAGTTGTTCTCTCTCCTAATTGGCCTGAAGCCTACGATAAGGGACAGGACTGTATCTGGGGAATCCATGTCCAGGAAGACAGGAGGATCATGCTGGACATCCAGAAGTAAGTCCCACTTTAAACCACTTTACCACAGACCTGCTATCTGAACATCAACCCCAGCCACCAGCTGGTGAGGAGGCACATCTCCATGACGGCTAAAACACCTCAGTAACACAATGTGATGCTGATGAAAAAGCGCTCAGCGTGTGAATGAAATGTGTGAGAGTCACACAGAGAAAGGTTAATTAGGTGCAGCGGAGAAAACTAATTATATCAGAGAGGATGTGTTTGAGGGAGCCGTACCCTCCCACCCCCACCCTCCACTCCTGTAATAGCTGCTATGTGGAGTAAAGTGGCAAGTGTACAGCATGGAAATGTGTGTTTCCTGTGATTGCGATGCCAAGGTGACGACACAGAGGAGCACACCCACCATGTTAGAGTCTGATAAGCCAGTCAGCCATAGAAAATCATTTGCCATTTGCAAGCAAATTAAAAAAAAGGCTCATTTGTGGATGTGGAGGATGCATCTCAAGCTGTGTTTTTTATTCTCTCTCTCTCAGCAGCGCCTGGGTTGAGTTGTACTTTTTGAAGCATTGATTAATGACCTCCGCTGCTTTTTGTGCAAACAGAAGTAATTGCTCTTGTTAATGCCTGAGAGCAGTTAAAGAACAGAGAGACAAATGTTAGGAGAAGTATGCTCGGACCAGGACATGTACTGACTTCAAAACTTTGACAATTTTCTAAATTTAAGGAAATGCATTTTTGTATCATGGCTGTTAAGAGACCCAACTCACAGTCAGTTCCAGTCGGTACCGAGGATGACTGTTAATGTCAGCTGTCACAAGGCTTTGATGAGTCTATTAGTCTCAACATGAGATCCTACATCACAGAAGATGTTTATACACACCAGGAAGCAGCAATCCATCATTTTGGTATGTAGGATACCTAAATGATGGGGAGAAACTCAGCTAAGACTCTACCAAGCACTGGCATCCAAACCAAACACAATTTCTGTCTCATCACCGTAAGACAGAATTTCTCATCAGCAGATATTTACCTGTGTAACACCTGGGAAATTGCTGTTTTTTATGGTCTACTGTAGCACAGCTCCTCATCAGACACTACTTTACTTATTCCTAGGATTACAGAATTCCAAGGACTACTTTATTAAATCCTGGGACTAAATAACTCATTCCTACGACGACTTTACTCATTTGTAGGACTAGTTAATTCTAGGTGAACTGGGCTACTATCTTCTGGTTTCCACAGGAGGAGATAACATTTACACTACTGCTTTCCTGCTGAATTTACACTGTAACACTGGATTCTGACACTTCTGTAGTAATCTCACGTCTCAGCTTTTTGTAGAGACCAAGATTATACACACAGCCCTTGTAGTTGTGAAGATGTACTTCATTCATTTTGCGTATGTCATTTCAGACAGGAGGCTGAAAAAAGAGGTTAAAGTAATGCAAAGATCAGGACATCAATTAAAAAGTTCAACAACACCTGCTCAGTGTGAGGTCATGAACAGTTTCCTGAAGAAAACGGTCAGATAAGGTCGACCTGCTCCATGCAGCAGGTGCTTCAGCTTTCCCTGCAGACTGTTACAGACACATTTAGTTTTTTGGTACATTTCTCAGATGAGGCTTCCTACCATCTGCTCCTGGAGCTTATCTGGTGCTGCATCTGATCTTAGATTATCAAGGAATTCAGATTTCTATGGAGGAGCAGCAGCACAATTCAATAAATGAAGAATTAAACATTACACTATCCATTAAAATTGGAAAGACATTAAATAAATCACTATCTTAATTTATTAATTATCTAAATAAATTTAATTAATTTAAATTGAAAATAGGTTAATAATTTATTATATTTGTAATTAAAAGCTTTAAAGTATTTGAAATATCAGATTGTTTCATATGAAATCATATGTTAATGATAAGTTAATGATTCTCATTTGTTCTGAGCTGCAGTGCATGACAGATTAATTTAAACTGAACTATGACTGATATCTGAGTCGTTCTTCTGCTTAGCAAGTTACTTGATCTGTAGAAAAATAGTTTTACTTGTTATGTTGCTGTAAGTCCAACCAGAGTTGTACATATTTAAAATAACACGATAGCGTGTAACATCAATGTTATGTCAGATCAGTGGTTCCAAAACTGGGGAGCAGAGTTATGACTGTAGGGGGAGGGGGGTGGGACCGACCTGGAACTGGCCAGTAGTAGTCAAGTAATGTTAATGGTCAATGGTGGGTAATATTTAGAGACCACGGTGTGCTGTATGTCTCAAACTATTACCATCTTACAGTATGAGGTAAAACGTACACTTGTGGTCTTGTTATCCTGAACACAAAGAAAAGCCTGTTGATTACTTTAGAAATAAACTGTTAATCTGTATAAAGCGGAGTTGTTTTACTAAAGCAGCATCTGTCTCATTGAACCACCTGAAGTAGTTTTTTGGTTTAAAACATCTCACATTATAACAGAGGAACACTGACATGATTTTAACTACAGTTTAACAAAGTAATAGCCAATAAACTAACGACTGTTTCGTGGCACATTTCTTTGTACATTTCTTTGTAAGCATCAGGGCGCATGTGGTAGTGGAATCAAGGGTTTGACATTGTTGTCGATGAAAAGGAGACCCCGGAGAAAAAATTTGGGAAACACTACAATAGATAAACTTTGCCATCTTTAACCCTCCTGTTATCTAATACATTTCAACCTATGGGGTCAATCTGACCCCAGATATATTTGCCTTCAGAAAAAGATTTACAGAAAATTGACCAAGTTTTTCTGTTAGGCACTTTATTTTTTGAATACATAAATAACCTCTTCATAATAAAACTCTGACCCGTCCTCTAGCACCACCATCAGGCCAAACTTTAAAAGTAGAATTAATTAATTTTGAAAAGTTTTTATCCAAATCTTCTCAAATTTATTGACAATTTTAATTACCACAAGATTATGAACCTTATTGGTTTTGGTAATGATATGACCTTTTCTGCAGCCTCACCATCAGGTCAAACTTGATGTTTTCAACATGGCTGACTGCATATCTGGTGGGGCCTGGAACCATTTTTAGAAAATTGGAAGCACTATGTCTACCCTGCTGTTGAAGTGGGGAAAGGGACCATTTCAATATTTCATTTTTGGAAGGGTTTGTGTATAATGGTGATTCAGTGACAACAGGAGGGTCAAAACTCTCCTTCTCATCAGACAAGAATGGCTGAAAAACAGGGTCAGTGGTTCACAACAATCCTCTGTCTCAGACACATTCAGTGTCAGTGTCACTGTCAAAGAGCTCTTCCAAAACATCATTGACAGTTAACCTTTTCCCAAAGGACATTTTCAAGAGAGAGTGCAGACTGCAGTATATACAGAGCACAGTAGGAGTGATTTGCATAGAGGGCTGCCGTCCAAACTTTTATATGTTTGCTCCTCCCTTATTTTCCAAATGTTCTTACGAGAACACCCCACCCCTATTATCATTTCTACTTTGGCAGGTCAGAGTCAACACACACAGTTATCTCCATGGTGCGGGAAAGTCCTCATGAAGATATTGTTTCTCCTCCTTCATGTCATGTATAAATTCAAAAGTATCAACTGCACCTGCAGGTGTGGGCATGTTAGGTCACACGTGGGTTGCATACAGGCAGACAAGTTTTATACAGCTAAAACAGCTTGGGGTCAAATTGACCCAGAGGAACACCAACGTGTGCAATATGTGTTCAGCACATTTTTTATTCTAAATCAATTATACCCATCAAATTAGAAAAAGTCATGAAATATGAGGCAAAAAAACTAGTCAACTATAATTTTGTTTAATAATAACCCTGAATGGGGTCAAATTAACCCCAAGGATAATAGGAGGGTTCCCAGTTACTGAACACTTCCCTTTACTTTGTGGTACAAAGCTACTGTTTATCTGCCAGGAGGTGACACATTTTTATGTCCTGCTTTACAGGTTGGTGAAACATCCTCAACAATCACACCTTGCTAATTTTTTTTGAAGCAAAGAAATCCAACCAGGATGATTAAATCCATTAGTTTGGAGAAGTCCTCCTCTGCTGTAGAAGAGGTCTCTTTACAAATCTTTATTCTCAGTATATATCTTACGAAACACACTGAAAGTAGTCCTCTGCTTTCAATCCATCACTAGTTACACTAGTAGCAGTGGACTGACATTTTTCTGGTGCCTCGGAAGCAGTTGAGGGGTTAAGGGTCTTGCTAAGGGGCCCACAGTGGTTCACCAAGAACCCAGGTTCCTCAGACCCAAGCCCACTTCTGTCACCACTAGGTTACCAATCCAAGTGTACTTTCCCACTCTTAACATGGAAGGAAACAAAGCAACACAAGAGGTAACACACAGATGTTGTGTAACGTTGTTTTCCTGCCTGATCTAATCAGTTGGTTCAGACATGATCCCAAATGGAATGTCGTGATATTGAGGATCTTAAGAATTAATTAATCAAAGCGTTTAATACTGTGATTAATTGTGAAATGAAGGCATAGCTAAAATCAGTAACAAATGAAAGCTCTGTCCATGACAGCATGGTCAACCAGGGTAATGTCACAATAAACTCCAGAAAATAAAAACACTGATAGAAACATGTTCACTGTCAGCAATGACCTTGAGGAAAATGACCTGGGAGAGTTCTCACTCTCTCATCCAGAACTAAACCCTCTTTCTCTGCCTTAGTGTTTTTATTCACCACTTTCTGTTCTCCTACCTCTGCAGAGGTCTCTCACTTTGTAGAAAAAGATTTCCCTGATTTCCTGCTGTAAACATCATTACTGGCAGAATCAGGGTTATCACCAGATATTACATCAGGGCTGCTAGAAGAGAAGACTTTTAATCATGGTTCAATCATAGTTTAATCAGTACACAAACATCCCCTGCAGGCGTTTTAAACAGAAATCTTGTTTGTACTTACCCTCTTACATCCAATGAAATGCCAGGGCAGTTTTTTTTTTTTTTTTTTAACTTTTGTTCACACTTGTTTAATATATTCTCTCAAGAGATTTCATAATTTTATCTGGTGGAATAAAAAGTCTCAGAGACAGGAAATTATTTTCCTTTCCACACAATTCACACAATGTTTCCAGTATGTGGTTGTGAATGTTCCCCACAGCTTTTAGACTTCTTCACATGAAATTAAATGAAAACTAGATGTATCTCAATTACATGTGTGTTTACTGAATTTGGAAAGAAATCATCAGTAAACATTTGTATTCAGACTAAACTTGATGTGTCAGCAAATATCTTGGTCCAGATTTTTGGAAAAATACCTGAACAGAGATTTCCTATCTTAAATAGAAAACCTCCTCAGAGTCTGACCATATATCATGCAGAGAGATTTCTTTAGTTCTCCCTGAGCTCTCAGAGTCAGAGATGATATTTCTATATACGAGGACGTTAGAAAAGATCCTGAGTTCTGTTCCTTGATGAAATCATTCAGAAGGCTGGCTCTGTGCTTGGTCTCAGGCTGGAGTCTTTTAAGACCTTGGTGGAAAGGAGAATCCTGAATAGACTATTATCCATCATGGACAATGATCAGCGTCCTCTCCATCACACAGTGGACAGACGGCGAAGAACCTTCTCTCACAGGAAGGATACAGGAAATCTTTCCTGCCACACGCCATCTCACTGTACAATAACAGCTAATACTGTTCACTGTATTTATATGTTATCTGTTTCTGTGTGTAATGCTGCTGCTATACCGTAATTTTCCAGCTTAGGATTAATAAAGTCTATCTATCTATCTATCTATCTATCTATCTATCTATCTATCTATCTATCTATCTATCTATCTATCTATCT
>JBAFTB010000010.1:3516671-3527776 GCA_037177355.1 Melanotaenia trifasciata | reverse complement strand
GACGATATACTTGTACACTACAATGTTTTGGTCATCACGAAAGCAGAGCTTTTTGCCCTCCAGCGTAGTGCGCATGCACGGGATTACCCGACGTAAATAATAACATTCAACGTGCCTATAGAAAAATGTTCAATTTTGTGAGTCGTGACTAAATAATCCAGCAGCTCCCAGAGACACAAAACGATAACAAACGTTATAAAAAACTTTTTTTCTCACCAAAGACCAGCGCTCAATTAACACAGTGAACAACCCGGGATTTAAGAAAGTCATCAACTCTTTGGACAAACAGCATCACGGCCATGTCGTCTCCATGTTAGCGTCTCTTCTGCCCTGGATGATGAGTGTGGTGAGGGTGTTGTGAAGGACGTGGCTACAGTCCAATGTTTCGCCGCCTCTACGGACGTGTGGTGAAGTCGCACCATAGAGCTGGATATAAATATCCTGCTACATTTCATTGACGTAGATTTCAACATGAAAACGAAATGTCTCCAGACTCATTTCTTCCAGATCACACCGGGCAGAACATAGCTGCTCGTTTGAGACAAACAATAGCTGCATGGGACCTGAGTGGAAAGAAACTAGTCTGGATTACCACAGAGAAGGATTCAAATGTCACACTGGCACACACACAAATAATCGAGATCTCAATTTTTTTCAAAATAATCGAGATTATTATTATTTGCCGTAAACGAGCGGTCCTAATGATTTCCATCACCATGACACACAGGTCCTGCTCAGGACACAGACCCATTAAGAGGAAGAAAGTCTTCCATCATCTGAAATCTTTTTCTGCAGATGTGATATTCCTACAAGAAAATCCTATTAGAGCAACTGAGCAACAAACTGAGACGTAGTTTTATATCACAGGTATATCAATCACCATCCACTATGTCCTTTTTACGATAAATATTCCATTTAAACCTAACAGCAAGGTACATTACAGTATCTGGGACTATTCATTCATTTACGTTAACATTTACAGTCCAAATGTAGATAATTCAAATTTTTTTAAGAATGTTTTCAACCTCTTACCAGATGCCAGTAGTTCCAACATAACGGAGAGAGCGGAGCTGTTATTTAGATCCTTTTCTAGACTGAATGTCTTCATGTCCACCTCCAAACATTACATCAGTGCAGGGGCGTGACCTTATCAAAAGGCTGATCTAGTTTCTGCATTAATTGAATCTTTTTTTTTCTCTCCTGCTACTTAAAACTGTGACTCTGATAGAGCCCTGCACAAGAATTCCAATGTACCTTGACTTTCTGGTTTTATGTACAAATGGCAAATAAAGAACTTTGAACTTTCTAAAAACATTCAGACAGATATCACAAAAACAATTCAGAAACCTCCCACTGCTCAAGTGCACACATACTGCCACACACACACACACACACTTCCAACACACATTGAATGGTTCCATTATCCCAAAGATGTCAGCATTCAGCTCTTCAAGAAGATTATTACTGACATCAGACTTTTTCATATTATGGAAATATTAAAATTATTTAGTATTTAAAATATTCTAAAATGGATTTCAGTGCAAATAATCGTCACATGTTCTGTCTCCTTCCACATACACATCACTAAAACTTCTCATTCAAAGCTTCTAACATGATTCTTAAAACAATGTTCTTAATCATTCTTTTAAGCTTCCCGTTTTAAGCCCGAGTCATTCTGAAAAGAGGAGTCTGCAGGATACATTCGTCCTTTTCTGGTTTATTCACTTTTTCATTTCTGTCTATTACTGTTAATTATGCCCAGTAAATATTCAGTTTTTATAAACATGCAAAGCAGGGCGCGGTGTGAGTGTATGAATGTTGAAGAATCTGTGATGTGTCTTCACTTTAATGTGGGTTTTCCTGCCCAGCACAGCAGTGATCCAGTGACATGCACGCTGCCAGTAATTAACTAATAATTCTGTTTGTGTTTTGTGTGAAGCTGAGCTGACCTTACTGAAATGAACGCCTACTGGGACGGGGCCTCTGTGTGAACTGCTTACTTGGTTTTTATGGTAACATGTTGCCTTTGTTCAACAGTGGCTTCAAGACGTCATTTCACTCCAGTGCAGCATCATGCGACACCTGTCCATCAAACAGAGGCCCAGATCCACTGCATCATTAGCAGATTTGGACTGTGAGCTGAAAAGCAGTGTGAAACCATGTGTTAGATCGGAGGACGTTAAAACTCTGGCCTCATCAGGAAGGACTTCTTCTCCTGATCCCTGTTCTAACCCCTGCAGTATGCCAGAAAACTCCCAGGCAGCTTCTGTTTGCAGGGACCCCCCAGCAGAGCTGGGCGCCTGTAAATGCAGCACAACACCGTGTCAGAACTGTAGGAAACCCAACGGACCTCTGACTGATCCTCCTAAAGCCAACGGACCCGTAGATTGTACGACTTCAGACTCCTGCAGGCAGGCGGAGCTGCAGCAGAGACTGAAGCCGGTGGCCTCAGACTCGGCTCCTGCCTCGGGGCTGATGAACCACATAGGAACTGAAACGGTTAAAAAGGAGCCTGAGAACGTCTCGGAGGCCTGCGCCCAGAAAAACCGCCCCACTGCCACCAACGTACGGCCCCCCAGCAGCCAGCAGAACCATCAAAGCCAAACACACCTGCAGGAGGAGTTCATGAGCAGCAAGGAGAAACCTCCGTACTCCATCACCAGCAGCTCTCCATCAGATGCTCCATCTAAAGGGAACCAGGAGCTCGACTCCACAAAGCTGGGCTCATTATCACCAACTCCAGGTACAGTCCCACACACAGACATCATCAGCTCAACAGTTACAGACTTTACACATTTTGTTTTGTCCAAAAATTCATGGATCAGTCCTAAAAGTATTCCTGTTCATCCGTCATGTTACTGTCATGAAAAACATGAGAAGATTCAGACTATAATCTGCCGGTGCAGAAAGATAATTACATTTAGTAAGATTTCCTGAAATCAGAAAAATTATCTAGACATTTGACAAGTGAAAAATATCTTAAAACAAGAGGTGAAAATCCTCCAAACTGTCCTGTTGTTTCTTTCCTGTTACTGTCTCACTTTGAGCTAAAACGAGAAACCGAACAAGACGACTCGCCTGAATTCCGTTATTGCTGTCACAGTCAATTCACACACATTATTCTTTCGGAACAGCCTCAGTTGTCAGATTCTAAAGCTAAAATGATGTCAAATTAATGTGTCAGTTACAGTTCTTCACACAACCAACTCAGCTGGGTTTCGGCGCCACTGTATATGTAAATGGTCTGTGCTGACCTGATCGAGGATAAAACCATGCTAACAATAATTCCACTGGTCACCTTTAGCAACACCTAGACTAATTGGATTTGATAAAATCTCAGTAAAGGACAAAGCCACAAAGGTTTTAGTATGGATACCACCAAGCAAACTAAATTCACTGCTGTTTGCAAACGTCTGTCTATAGCTTTCTTTCAGCTTCCATTGGCAACTGGCCGGAAAATACAATTTATTTCCATTTCAGGAGGCTGCTGCCATCTCAGGCTGCACAGTATATTAAAAAAATGTAGCCTGCGCAGTATACACATTGCAACAACTCCCTAAGCCGGCTTAAATAGTTGTCTCTATTTTCAATGGTGAATCAAATGGATTCTTCCTGGATGCTTCATGTAGATTTTAACAACTGCTGCAATAAAGCACATGAGAGAGGAGTGTGATGGTGGAAGGTAGAAAGAGGAGTAATAAAAATGTAGAGTAAATATAAATAACTGAGTCAACTGGTCAATAACTGGACCATTGTCTTACATCATCAGTCCAGACATCCATGATGCTGTCCATGTCTGCAGATGTGAGGTAACAAGGACTCAAATGAATGGCGGCCATGCAAGATGGCGCAGCACACAAAACAGTTGCAGAATTTGTCTTTAGCTCCTTGTGGTTGTCCTGTATATGACAGTACGGAGGAGATTTGTCGTGTTTGCCTGGTGCTTGGCCCAAGTATAATAAATAATAGCTGTAGCTATAGTTCCAAATAGCATCATGGATATCTGGACTGATGATGTAAGACAATGGTCCAGTTATTGACCAGTTGACTCAGTTATTTATATTTACTCTACATTTTTATTACTCCTCTTTCTACCTTCCACCATCACACTCCTCTCTCATGTGCTTTATTGCAGCAGTTGTTAAAATCTACATGAAGCATCCAGGAAGAATCCATTTGATTCGCCATTGAAAATAGAGACAACTATTTAACCTTAGGGAGTTGTTGCAGTGTGTATACTGCGCAGGCAAATGGTGAAGGTACATTTTTTAACGTGCTGTGCAGCCTGAGATGGTAGCAGACTCCTGAAATGGAAATAAATTGTATTTTCCAGCCAGTTTCCCATCGGCTTTACCGCAACTGAAAGCCGACAAGGCTGGTGTGTTTTAGCAGGATCTACTGTTATGCTGCCTGTGGTAACGAGCAACACTGCCTAGCAAAACCGAATGAAAAGTTAGCTTTAGGCTAACTTAGGCAGCACTGTTGATATATACGTATACCTAATAAATGGATTTTTAGAGATTTTTAAAAGCAGAATTTTATAAAGTAAATTCAGGAAAATGCCCCGTCCTGCAGCTGCAACATACCTTCACGTCCACATGTTGTGTTTCTCCTGCAGACATCAAGGCTGGTCCTGGACTGGTGGACACTCTGCTGCCCAGCACACTCTCCTCTCTAGCTAACTTGTCCACCTGCATGAAGGACGGAAAGGAAGATGGAGGTAAGAGTTGTCATCCAGCTGAGATGTGACCGTAATTAACCACTGGTATGTAATGACATTCCTGTGGCTGTGTGCAGGGATTGAACTGGACAAGCTGGATGCAGAGATGATCAAACTGCTGGCCTACCAAAGGATCCAGCAGCTCTTTCCCCCCAAAGTACCCAGCACTCCACCCCCTCCAGTCTCCAACGCTGCCTGTAAAACCACATCGCCCTGCCCTGACAGTAAGACCACAACCGTTGATGGTTTCTGCTACCAGACTGAATCTAGGTGGTTTTTATGAAGCTGTCTTTGTTCTAATATCTGCTCTTCATATTCTGCAGGTCAGAAGAAGGTCCAGGCCAGGGCGGTCTTCTATCCTCTGACAGGAAAAGGTGAAGCTGTCGGCATGTGCTACAGGACGCTACACATAGGATCTGGTAAGACGCTGATTTATCACCTCAGAGATGATCAATCTGATCTGATTTTGGTTCATGTTGAGATCAGCATGATCCAACACTCTCACTTTGGAAACATTATTTATTTCTTGAAATGACAAAATGTTTTGTTTGAAGATTGGTCACTGTAATCTTTGCTTCATAAATGCAGACAAACTAATGTCTGCCTCTAGCCACTTCATAAAATCCTGAGTTTTTAGCCACGCCCCCCGAGGACCACAGCATTCTCTGCTACTCTTGGTTCCTCACCGTGGAAATGATAAAGTGGTGAGCGGGCTTCAGGTGTCTTGTTCCCTGGAGCCTCTGCAGTTGTCCTCTTCTCTGTATGGACAAAATATTGCATGTTTTCATCACCCACAAAAAAAAGACTAAATGGAGGCTTTAAAAGCCGACCTATGTATTCAACATGTATTCACTCAACAAGACTCAGATGAACTGTGAGCTTCTCAAGGCAAGTTTATATATGCAGCACATGTCATACATAAAAGAAATTCAATGTGCTTATAAAAGATAAAAAGAAAAATAGAAACAAAGCAAAAATAACTAAAAGCATAGACTGCATGACCAAAATAAAGTGGCCACCTAGAGTTAACTAAGCAAATAGGTCAGAGCCTCCTATTGCAGGGTGATTATTTTTCATCTGCAACAAGTTATTCAAACCCAATTAATGCAGTGAGCAGCTTCTCATTTCTTTAAACAACCTGTGGTCATGGAAAAGACGTTCTGAAGAAGGGTCGGATCATTGGCATCAAGCAGAGAAAACATCTGAGGAGATGCAGGAACTACTAAACCTGGGTTCAGAACAGTCCAGTGCATTATTAAAAACTGTATGGGTAGTGGGGAACCATCGTCTTCCAGGAAGAAGTATGGTCCAGAAAACATCCTGAATGAATCATTTAGTGAAATCAGATGGAAGAAAAACAGCAGTAGAACTCAGGACTACAACAGTGACAGTAAGAACGTTTCTACACGAAAACCTGAATATACTAAATGAGCAGGTTATTCCATCGATGGATTTATTCTTCTCTCATGGCACGGCCATATTCCAAGATGACCACGCCAGGATTCATGGGGCTCAGATTGTGAAAGAGTGGTTCAGGGAACAGGAGACATCATTTTCACATGTGGACTGGCCACTAGGGCTGCAGCTAATGACTATTCTGATGGTCGATTAGTCACCGACTAGTCGACCAATCGGATTATGTATCATAATTATTAAATGGATCTTATTTCCCTTTCAGCTTTGAAATTTTGCATAAGGTTGTTAAGTCTGACGCTCCTCCTCTTTAAATGTTCGAGCATTGCAGACGTACTTCCTTGGTACACAAGGTCCGCTTTACAAATGTCACATTTATTTTGTAAGTGTAACGTGAAGTTATCCCAGACTTTTAACGTTTTCCGCCGCCTTTTTCCTCCCTAGTCCGCCACCATATTTTCCCCTGGCAGACTTTACTGCACAGACGAAGAAGACGATGTCTCACTCAGTGTTTAAAATGCAACTCTGTCGACATGTTTTGACATCTGAGAGAGGTTTTTATTTAGGTTCATATGAGTCATGACTGCAAGGCCAAGAAATTATTAGAATAGAGAAAATGTGATTCATCATTAAAGGGCATCAGAGGGCTGCATTACTAATGTTTTGCCAGTAACTTCACTCGTTATACACCTATGGTCTAATTCCAAAGATAAATTCAGCAGTAAAACTGGCTATAATAATCTAAATTAATTGGCAGATTTAGTCGGCACTGACCTCCAAAAGTCCACATCGGTCGAGCTCTAATTTCACAGCTACGTGTTGGAGAAAACTCAGTACAGTACAAAGCAGCATCTCCTGACTTCCTTCTTTATCAGTTTAAGATATTTTAAATGAAGGAAAACTTTTATGGAACGGCAGTTTTTAGCTTTTCTGTGAAGTGATGAAATAAAGTTGATGAGGTGTAGAAAAGCTGAATTTGAAAAGCAGAATTATGTTGCAGGTGCTGCTGTAAACCAGTCGAGAACCGTTGAACCATTGCTGACTGACTGGGTGTTTTTGTGCAGGTGCCGACATGGACGTGTGCCTTACCAACTATGGTCACTGCAACTATATATCGGGCAAACACGCCTGTATTTTCTACGATGAGGTAGGAGCTTCCACGTGGTCAGAACGTGTCTGTACTGGGAGCTAATTCTCCAGAGTGAAGGCAGGGTGGGTTCAGTCTCAATGAGGTCTGTGTCTCCTCAGAATACCAAGCATTACGAGCTGCTGAACTACAGCGAGCACGGCACCACGGTGGACAACGTCCTCTACTCCTGTGACTTCTCTGAGAAGGCCTCACCGTCTACACCCAGTGGCTTGGTGGCCAAAGTCCAAGGAATTATCCGTGAGTACCAGTTCGGTTCAGGTTCTTCCTCCTCTTGTTACAGGAACTTCATCAGTGTTCATGTCAGCCTCTCTGTTAAATGTTGCCTCGGTAGAATAAAGCATTCTGCCACTTTTTAAAGACTTTCATCAGTCAACACACCTGAAATTAATTTTTAAGTTACTTACAGAAGGAAACTGGAGACGATGAGGAGAAAAACTGGAATATAACACTGGGAGGTCTGCACAGTGCTGAGAATACAGCCCATCAGGGCTAGCTCAGGATGTCCTGACAGACTGATAAGAGTTGTATAAAACCCAGTACTTGGTGGGTGGATGTAGGGCGATGTTTAGCTCACTCGTCATGTGTGTTGCAGAGTTCATCATTGTCCACTTAACTTGAGTAGAGTATTTATCATTAATGTTTGTGTTATTATCATATGAATTTACAATTAAGTTTTTCTTTTGCCAAGGATGTGCAGGAAATTGACTCTAACCATATAACCAGCTGGTTAGCTATATAGCTAGATGTCTAACAGTCTGAATAGATAGCAGTCTAGCTAACTATATACTCAACTATAGATCATACATCAACTCAACTACCCAATATAGATGGATGCCTATCTATCTAAACAGCTAGATAGCATCTGTCTGACAGATCTAATGCTACAAGGAGCCTTTGAAATTATTCAGTTCAATTTTAACTCTGAAAGTAAGTTTTTTAAGAGAAGAGAGAACTAGGCCTGTTGCGATAAGCAATAAGTCAGTTAATTGCACAGTAAGAAAAAATAAGCCTCAATATATATATATATATTTTCGTTTCTCTATCTTTACCATAGACTGTGTTTAACAACAGGCTTCACTATGGACCATCTCGACTGAACGCTCTCGTTTCTCGTGTCATACTTTTCAGCAGCGTGTTGCAGCACGAGACCGTGGTGAACCTGCGAGCTGGTACGCCACATTTGTTTTACAGAGCTGCCGAATCTCACACATCGGCGGTGAGATAGCGCTTTTCATACATAAGAGCAGCACAAAGTGTTTTACACAACAATAACAACTGAATACCAACAACAAAACAGAATTAAAAATAAGCCTATACATACCCAAGCATATATTCCAACCAACTTAAAAACAAAAACACACATTCAATCATTATCTCTCTCACAGTCACACAGGCAAATAACAAAAAAGTCGTACTCCGACTGTGTGAAAGTGGCAAACATCTGGCCTGGTGCTGCTGTCAGGAAACAATATCAATATCATGTGGATCCACCCACACCAGCGGCAACCACCCCCATCAGGACAGACCGGGGCCCACACCACAGCCATAAGGCTGCAGTGCAGGGCCCCAGGCATTGGTGTGACGACTGTTTTTTTATGTTCTTTGCATACTCTAATCCATCTATAGCCAGCCAGCTATGTCTCCATGTCCCGCCGTCATACAGAGAAATGACAGACGTATTGGGCTTGTCATGCTGAGCGTGCATTACATGCATTAAAAATGTTAACGCAATTAAATTAATTGCCACCGTTAACGGGTTATTTTTGATAGCCTTAATTTTTTATTTCAACATTGTGTTCTGGGGGGCAGAATCTGTGGCACTTGGAGTTTATTCTGTGTCGCTGCACCACCCATTAGTCTCTGTGTGGAAACCCTTTAGTTAAAGTAAAAAAAGGAACCTGTTGAAGTTGGTCCTTTTCTAAATCGTGGAGGTGGTCTGGTCCTGTCTCTGATAGATAGATAGGTAGATAGGTAGATAGATAGATAGATAGATGATAGATAGATAGGTAGATAGGTAGATAGGTAGATAGATAGATAGATAGATAGATAGATGATAGATAGATAGGTAGATAGGTAGATAGGTAGATAGGTAGATAGATAGGTAGATAGGTAGGTAGATAGGTAGATACTTTATTGATCCCGAGGGAAATTCAAGATGGTCCTGCCCTGACTCTGATGGCATCTCTGATGGTCTAGTCCTGTTTCTGATGGTCTAGTCCTGACTCTGATGGCGTCTCTGATGGTCCTGTCCTGACTCTGATTGTCCTGTCCTGACTGATGGTGTCTCTGGTGGTCCTGTCTTACTCTGATGGTGTCTCTGATGGTCCTGTCTTACTCTGATGGCATCTCTGATGGTCCTGTCCTGACTCTTGATTGTCCTGTCCTGACTGATGGTGTCTCTGGTGGTCCTGTCTTACTCTGATGGTGTCTCTGATGGTCCTATCTGTGTGTTTGATCAGGTCGCAGTAAGAAGCGTGAGGAAGGTGAAGGTCCCGGTCCCATGGTGGGTCTGTTACCAGCGGGTGGGGTGATGAGCAGCCATCCTCGGGGGGCCCTGGAGTCGTCATGCAGCTGTAAGGCGAGCAGCTCCAGCCTAATCGGGGGCAGCGGGGCGGGCTGGGAGGGCACAGCGCTGCTCCACCACGGCAGCTACATCAAACTGGGCTGCCTCCAGTTCGTCTTCAGCATCACAGAGTTTGCCAGTAAGCAGCCCAAAGAGGAGCAGGCCGTCCCCGCCCCCACCATTAGTAGCTCCAACCTCATCATCACCTCCACCCCTCCACCCAACACTGCCACAGTGAGCAGCCCTTCCAGCCAGGATGAGGCAGACACTGAAGCTGCACCCCCCCACCAAGTGCCCGTACTTCCCTCCACCTTGGTTCCGTAACCTGCACAGGAGGCCCCTCTCCCCCGTGTTTTTGTTTTGCACCTTTCAGTCAGGATGAAGGGAAACGTGACCAGCTGGTTGGTGAACAGGGAGTAGTTTTCTTTTTAATGCTTTCTATCTTTGCATGAACTTGAAGTAATCTTGACAATCTCTTCTGTTTGTGAACGACTGACAGTAATCTTGTGTTCAGACCATTAGGACGTTGGGCCTACATTATTTACTGAGCTCAATATTTCTTTTTGCCAGTATATATTAGTTTTGTATGGTGTAACCTTTAATATGTCAGTCAGCCCATTTAGCACAGACCTTTTTTTTTTTTTTTTTTGTAGCATTGAAATACATATGTTCTAATTTCTTTTGCTGCTTTTGCACCACAGGTAGCTATATATGTATGAAAACATACATGCTTACACACTATATGTACATATATATTGTAAATATATATAATTCAGTGCCTCTCAATTGGAGAAACATTGGATTTCATGTAGATTTACCATCTTTTTTTGGTTTTTAACTGTACAGTCCATGAAATTTGTGATACTGTGTAGAGTACCAGAGGTTTTGTGATAAAACTTGTTCTTAGTCTGTACTTTCACCTGTAGTCCATCTGTAAATACCATCATGGTTTTAGCACTCATTTTAACATCATGTGCTGCTCTGTATATAAGCACTCTGTCTGTATCTGCTTGTCTGTTAAAAACCTGTAAATACAGAAGATTTTCTAATAACAGCCTCAGTGCATCCATGCCCTCTTATTGTCTCTTTGGATATCTAAATACTTTTTTAAATTCTAATACTGATGAAGGTTTGATGAGAAACTAAAAAAAGAAAAAAAGTCTGGTTTTATAGCATCACTAAAGCTGTGTTTCCATTGAGCGGTTTGGTTCGGGCCGGTACGGTCCGGTATGCTATTTTGTGTGTTTCCATTATAAAAT
>JBAFTB010000010.1:3480068-3490073 GCA_037177355.1 Melanotaenia trifasciata | reverse complement strand
CACAGCAGAGCAGGCTGAATCGTATTAAAAGCACTTGAGAAATCAAAGAACATGACCCTCAAAGTGCTGCCTGACTGCAGAAAAAGAAAAGGAAACTATTAATAAAGATAAGCTAAACACAGTTGGAACTAATAAAACAAACACCAAACAAAACAAAACTGCAGCGGGTGGCCTGCAAATGAAAAGCAACAAGTTAATACAAGTCAAAAATTAATATACGTCCTTATACGACTGGACCAGAGCTTGGTCCACATTGCCGGTGTCCTGTTAGTTTAGCACATTATACAATAACTCCACCACGTGGGTCGGAGCCATCAGTTCATCATACAGATGACAAAATGGTAAGCAAACATTGTTTGATTTTAAGCTGCCAGGCTTCACGGTGTACAGTATATTTACACGGTTTGTAGCTTTAAAGGCTTTTTCTTTTTTTTTTTTTTCAAAAGACAAATTAGTTTTGCATGCATTGTTATTTCATGAAAGTAGTCGGTGAGGGAAACTGCCAGATACTTGTTTTTTTTTTCCAATCTTTTTCTGAGGTGCAAAAAAAGTCTAATAAATCTAAGCTAATTATGGAAACAGTATAACTTGCAGTTGCCAGGTGGATTTATGGCCAATATTCAATCTATGAATGACTTCTTTACCAAATAGCTAATCTTTTAATTTATATAGCAGAAATTCTTAGAAAAAAATGGAGAGAAAAGGGGAGAAAATTTACTCTATGGGTATCTATCCACCTGACAATACCAGAGGACAACGGCAAACCCTCAGGAAATTTGCCTTTAAATTCAGCATTTATGGTAAGGGCTTAAAATTTAAAGAACACAACGCATTTTTACAAAAAAATAACAATGAAATTGCAATAATTATTAAATTCCTTTAATAAAGATGGGAAGTTATTTTTTGGAGGTGAGCCTCGTTGAAGAGTCATTAAGTTCTATTCTCAGCAGAAAACGAGAAAGCATCTGCAAACAACAAACAAAAAGTACAGAAATTTTACATTTAAAGAAGGGGTTGACGTTCTTCTGTTCAAAATCTGAAAGAGAAGAAAGGCGCAAGGATGGAGGATGGAGCCTAACTATTCTAGACCTTTCATAATCCTGAAACTCGTGGTGAAAACTGCTGTGTTGAAAACTTTGAATGGTAACTTGTTGAAAACAAAGTACAGCGTTCGTCACCTAAAGCCCTACAAGAGAAGTGGTGTGGGAGCCAAAGAAGCTGGTCCCAACAAAGGTTCTGCCATGGAAGTGGAAGATTCTGTGTCTCCCTCGCCCCCTCCCAAGATGTCTCCGTCGTCTCCCTCGCCTCCTCCCAAGATGTCTCCGTTGTCTCCCTCGCCTCCTGTCATGTCTTCCTCACCCCCTCCTAGGTTGACCCAATACACTGTAAACACCCAAACACCCCAGAGTACTGTTCAACAGCAAGGTGCCTTAATAATTTAAAAAATGACTTGTTCTGGCCTGTTGGTCGGTTATTTGCACATTTGTTCAATGACCTGTTCCTGGTCATGTCTGCATATGTTCCTCATTGTTTCTCATAAGCAATGTTACGTCCCGTTTCAGAGGTATGAGTGGGGCGCAACATAAAAGACAGTCATGGACAGATGTAAAAATGAGAACACAGCATTTTATTGTGGAGAGAATAAATAATGGGTAAAACAAGAAATCAAACCTAGTCAAGTGTTGGGGTTAGAGGAACTGCTGAAAGAAATAAACACATATTAAACCTGAAACCATACATAAAGCCCGCCCAGTAAACCATACAAAACTTATACAAACAAAAGAGTGCTCCTAACTAGGAGAGAACTAAAGTACCTAAAGGTGCAGCAGTCCCAACAAACTAAATAAACACAATCACCAACAAAAAGCCTAAACTAGCCCAACATGACAAACACAAGTTTAACACCAACAGCAGAACACACACACTAACAAGGAGCGCTGCTCAAACCTAAACTGTGTGTGACACAAAAGTAAGCCCAACTTAACAGGACTATAACATCCCCAAGGGAAAACACAAACAGCTGGGATTAACCTGGCTGTAAACACAAAATAGTCCATCACACTAACGCCACCAAAACTCTGCTGAAGTGAGGGGAAGCTGCCTGTGCAGTCCAGCTTCTCCCTCCTGAATGAGCCCTGCAGCAGCCCTTTATTTCCTGGATTCCAGGAAGCTGCAAGGCGATTGGCTGGCCGTTGAGCCAATCAACAGGAAGGAGAGTGAGGCGCATCTCATCCAGCCACTCCAAACAGACAGGATGAGCCACAGCTGAGCAGTGGCCGTAACAACAATGTGAAATAGTTATTTTTTTATTTTACTAAGCTTTGAAAAGATTATTTTTAATTTTTTATTTTAGTTGCAGTACTCAAACTTTGGTCATTAAAAGACTCGGGGCAAACTGAAGCACTTGTTGGTCCATATAAGCTATATGACACAGCTTTTCGAACACTGTGGAAATGGCTGGCTGTCAGATTAGATAAGACTAACTTTTTTCTTTTATTATCAAATGCAGTCTATCTAGAAAGTTGTTTTAAGTTCTTTGTTTTAAACAGATCATAGATGCATCTCTTCTTCTCATCCTGGAAAAAAAAGCCTGGTATAGACATTTCCTGATGAGTTTGATATTTATCATTTATACTTTTCATCATTATAAAGCCTTTCTCAATAAAACTTTATTTCACGGAAATTTTCTGAAAGCTAAACACTCCAGCCAGTCAAGATTCTGCCCCATGGACTTCAGCAGCATGACAGCAGTTGTGGGGTCTTGATTTTGAAGGTACAAAGACAAGACATTTGAAATCATTCATCATTAATTCATTTTCTATACTGCTTAGTCCAATTCAGGGTCGTGGGAAGCTGTAGCCTATCCCAGCAATCAGCTGGTAAGAGGCATTTGAAATCAACCTGTCTTAATACTTGACATGGATATTTTTCTTACTTTGCAGAACACTACATTCAAGTTGCAAGTCGGCAGGCGGTTGATGCCAGAACTGACCAAATGTGCCCGACAGGACATTGCTACCAGTCTTTTGGCGTGGCAAGGTAAAAAAAAACGTACAAACTGGATAAAAATCCATTTTCACAGCATTATTGTTTGTGAATAAATTTCTGGTTAAGGTGAGGTTAAGAGGTTTGTAGACTAGGATAGATAAGCAAAACTTAGATTGTCCATACATGTTGTACATATGAAATAAATGATTGCTCTATTTCACTGTCTTTGTTTACATTCCAGAGTAGGTGGAGGACTACTGTGTCTCCTGTAACATGTTGCACTATGATTGAGACCAAAGCATCATTGATATGGTGACAACAGCAATTAAAGCATTTTATACTTTCAATCCATTATTTATCTGACTTTTATAACTGCTTTTGTTGCTTTCTATTCATAGATACAATGTGACATCTACCCAAGATGGACGCACAAGGACAGTGCTACCCACTGTGTTGGGAGCTTCAGGTGCAGAAAGTGCCACTTAAATTAAGCTTTTTTGTTTGTTTGTTTGTTTGTTTGTTTGTTTTATTGTCTTGTTGTTTTTTAATTTGTTATAAAGGCTATGTTGTATGTGATCAAGTTAATTTTCAAATTTTGATTTCCATTTGTATGGTGCAAATGGAAATGCCACTTATATGGGAGATAGTGTGAAGGACCTAAAAATTAAGCTGTTAATGCAGTGAAGACCAGCTTTCACATAATGGCTCACATACAGGATAGAAAATGCTGTGGAGACATTGCTTACACAACCCAGAGTTCAAAAGGGGGACAGTGTTTTCCCTTCCTGGTTATTCTACATTGTTCTTTGTTCACATACAGGTTCATACAAGTTCCTTACTTGTTAGTTGACATGGTAAAATCGTGTCGAAAGGGGGAAATGTATAGCTGGTTACATTCTGAGCTGTTTTAACTCTGACATTAATGTTTGATACTTGTGTTTTAATAGAACTCATTTAGCTCAGTGTGTCATTCAGCTAAGAACATCCAGCACATGGTGGCAGGCAGGCAAGACTGTGATGTAACTAAAAAACATCAGTTTTATATACATAGAGGGACATAAGCAAGAACTAGATGTGATTAAGAATCATTACTTATCAGTCAGGTCTGTTGCATCAGATACATGCCTAAATTCAACATTCACACACACTGTACAGCACATCCTAATCTATTATGTGAGCAGTGGGTGGCCTGTTCACGTCTATGATAACTGGCCAATTACAACTGGTTGCGTGTCAAGCCATCCCATTGTAAGAGGCAGTCCCCCGGCCTAAGAAGATGAAATGTAATCACTTCCATTGCTCGGGGCTCAGCAGGATGACCAGTCCTCTGAGCCCAGCTTTACCTGTGACCCAAATTAGAATAAATCTTTGCTGAATTATTAAAAGATCCTCTCTTGTTTTTTTGTTCTCGAGCTTCCAATAAAAGAATCGGATTCTAACACAGGTATATTCCTGCTTTAGAAGAAAAAACCGTTACAGTCTTATTGCCAGCCTCAGTCTGTGTATATAGGAGCTCCTGATGGTTGTTGGCTACGTTTTCTTGGAGAGGCCATTACGTTTCTTTGCTGTTTTGGTTGTGTAGTTGCTGCAGGTACCTTTTGTAACTCTGTCTTGCTTCTCCCCTCCTTACTTTTTCCATTCTCCTGTTTCCTCTAGTCAAGTCCAGCTTAATAACTTAGCAATATCCAAAATAAAGGTCAATAATCAAGCATCAGAGGAACCTGGCAAAACAAATTCAGCAGAACAAGGCAGCCAGACCACCGTTCTGCTGCCATGATGCTGGACAAGGCAAGTTGAAAGAGAGAGAGAGAGAAAAGGAATCTTTCTTTTCAATGTGACCACACTCACACCCCCGGGGAGAAATTTAGATCTTTCTATCATAAAAACTGGGGACAAAAGTGATTGATGTTTATTTTTTATAAAGAAAAGCTTGTGTAAACCATAATTTTGGAGCATTTTTTGACTTCAGCCCCAGTCTTTGTAGGCTCGTCACAAGTTTGTTTGATGTTTTTATGCATTGGCTTTTGTTGAGTTTATTTTTGATTATCAGGGTGAAGAGGTTACGTGCTGGCGTGCAGACTGTGGAATAAAGCTCTGCTGCTCTGTTTTTTTCTCTGTAGGATGAGATAAGACTGGAGACGGTACACATGAAGGTGGTCCTGATGGCTTTGTCTGATATGGAGGCTACAGGTACCAGCTAAAGGAGATGACGATGATGATGATGATGATCTCACTGAATGTATTCAGCATTCAGAATTGGTGCTCTGACGTGGAAAGGAAGAAGCAAACATCACCATTAGGAGCCTGTTTGGTGGTGGATCAGATGGATTTCTGGTTTTAGAATCTATTAAACTGGAGTTTAAAACCAACTTCATGCTCACAAACCAGTTTTCTAGCCTCCAATAAACCAAGAAATGGAAGTAAAAGAAAAAGACAGTTTCAAAGTTCAAAATGTGGAAACTATTGTTATTAATTTTAATTAAGTCTAATTATAAAAGGCTGAGAATAAGATACTTCAATATTTATATGGATAGCAGCACATGGAGAAACAAAAGGAGATTACACTTCAGAGATAAAAACAATAAATAGCATAGGATGAAAGAAAGGTGGCAGAAGCAGCGAGCAGCGTGGAGAGGAAAAAACAGGGAGATGGTTTCACAGGATTCAGAGGAAAGTGGGAATGGTGATGTGAACAAGAAGAGAAGGTGAGATTCGATCCTACTTCTTTCATTTGTCTTTATTTAGTAAATGGCACATTTATTCATTTCATAATTTATTAATCTAATTATAAACAAAAGGGCTAAGATAAGCTAAAACAAGTGTTGAATCCAGTTTAACTGGATTTCCTGAGCCGCTCCAGAGCAGCAGGTGGCGCTATGGTCACTACCATAAAAACACCCAAGAAGAAGAAGCAGCAGCGAGGGGAAGAGCGACCAGCCTGGGAGCAGAAATGTCGCTGTTTGTTTACTTCACAGCAGCAGCTGTTTGTCTTTATTTGTTAGTTTATTACCATACTTTCAGAGGAGGAAGGTGTTCCAGTTCCGTGAAGCTGGAGGGGAAAACGGTGATTGTTACAGGTGAATAACATCCACCTGGCTGATGAGCGACTTTCAGGGCGTTTTCTGTTAGTTTAGCTGAAGTCTGAGCGCTGGAGCCCGTTTCAAAAAGCGAGTTTAGTCTAAACTGTTCCTAGCGAGTTAAAGGAAACAGAGTTTTCCCAGTCAGCTAACATGGTAACATACTCCGTGACCAAAATCATTTGCAGGAATTTCCATCTGGAGTTGGATATGTCATCTCCCCGAAGAGGGCCTTCGTATCACCTCCCAGTCCATTACTGAGTAACCCAAGATTTAAAATAAATAAATAATAATAATAATTAAAAAAAATATTACGGGGAAGAGTCTTTGGTTGTTTGGAAATTCTGGAATAAAAAATAGATAAAGTTTTAAAGGAAGTCAGTTGGACACTTTTGGACAGAAGAAATACAAATGACATCAAATCAGTTTTGGTGCTAATCTTTGACATATCAGAGACTCTTATCAACACCAAAGATCCACCCCTGTACAATTTATTTTATAGAAAATTTTTCATATTTTTTATGTTTGTAACATAAATATAATAATAATAATTCAATTAAACTGGCATTTAGAGGGTTAAAAGTCCTAAAATGATTAGTAGTTTTAGCAGGTCTGAGGAGGTAAAAATACTGGTGTACATTATGTGCATACATTTTTGTCATGAGACTCATCAGAGGGAATTTCTTACGCTACATAAAAAATACAAATGGAATCAAATCAATTTTGTTGCTACTCTTTGACATATGCAAGTGTGTAGTCACCCCCAAAGACTCGCCCCTCTAATATTTATTATGAAAAATAATTTATGTTTTGTTTTGTTTGTTCCATGAAAAGGCAGTAATTTAGATGTTCCAACTGGCATTTCAAGCGTTAAAATGTTAAAAATGATTGTTGTATTTTTGAGCAGGATGGAAGTTGCTTAAATTATTCATGAAAAAAGCAGAAAAAGAAATTGATGTATGATGACTTTATAGTATCTCATGAAGGTCACCAGAGGGCAATAAATTAATCAATGGAGTATAAAAGACATGACAGAAAAAGAGACTGGATTTAAAAATAAGTCAAAAAAGAGGATTCACTGGAAAGATTCATGGCTTTGCTGCAATACAGCCAAAATGATCACTAATTTAAAAAAAAAAGATGAAATATGGAAAAAATGTCAGGAGGAGTAAGTCTCAGAGCAACAACGAAGATAAAATGAAAGAGCAGCTGGGTCTGATGAATGCAGCAGTTCTGACTCATGAAATGGGACAGCGCTGTTAAATACTTAAAAGCAAAGAAAGAAATTTTAAACATAAGTTGAGTAAAGTGCCCTCGTGCCTGTTAAATATTTGGCTGCAGCATGGCCAGCGGGGATCATCACAGCTTCCTCTTCACTGATGATGGTGACTACAGATTCAGCTTTTTTATTTTATTTTAGTTGTAGAATCCTCAGACTCCTGTTAAGCTCAAGATGAAGCTGATAAACTCAATACTGGAAAAGCAGTTTAAGTTAATTCATTGATTTGATATTTTTATTATAAATAATCAAATTTACCCAAATCTCTTTTCGGCCAAATGTGTGTCAGCTTCTGGAATTAAAACAGTCTATCTGTAAAAATTCTTCAAATGTTTAAAAACCCCGTGAACTGCAGTGTAGATTAGATCCCAGGCCTGAAATCACAGCCATAAATTTTCTTGTGTGATTTCTGGGATTTCACATCGGCACTCTGATGATCTGTTGATGCTGTAGCTCTGTTTCTGGAGGCACCAGAATTCTGCCGGGTTTGGTAATTTTCTGCTTGCACAGGGAGCAACACCGGAATCGGAAAGTCCACAGCTCTGGAACTGGCAAAGCGAGGAGCCAGGGTGGTCCTGGCCTGTCGCAGCCGGGAGAGAGCCGAGGCTGCAGCCTTTGACATCCGCAGAGTAAGCTCTGAACATTTCCATGTCCATGTCCATCATCTAGTTTATTAAACCTCTTTTTATTCCACAGATTCTTCAGACACATTTAGTTCTACGTTTTAGAGTCGTAGGGAGATGAGCATATGCTCCGTCATTCTCAGAAACTACTAAAACCAGCTTGTTTCCATTAGAGCTGGGAAGTTTTTTTCTGATTTGTTGATCCCATCTTGTCCTCCAGGACAGTGGAAACAACCAAGTGGTCTTCATGGAGCTGGACTTGTCCAGTTTAACGTCTGTACGCCGTTTTGCTGAAACGTTTCTGAGGACTGAACCCAGACTGGACATCCTGATCAACAACGCAGGTTTGTGGAACTTCTCTGTCCCTGAAAACAAAGCTAAAGGTCAGTGACGACGAGGCGGCTTGTGTTCCAGGTGTGATAGGTCCGGGACGTACTGAGGACGGCTTCGGTATGGTGTTTGGAGTGAACCACCTGGGTCACTTCCTGCTCACCAACCTCCTCCTGGAGCGTCTGAAGCAGTGTTCTCCCAGCCGGGTGGTCACCGTCTCTGCTCTGCTGCACCGCTTGGGGAACATCAGCTTTCCTTTGCTGGACTCCAGGAAGGATCTAGTTAGTGGGGAGTCCACCTGGTGCAGCTTTCAGGCGTACTGTCACAGTAAGCTCTGCAACGTGCTCTTCACCAGGGAGCTGGCTAACCGGCTGGAGGGCAGCGGGGTCACATGTTACACCCTCCACCCAGGTCAGTACCCCAGTCTTCCTCCTGTCAGCTGTTCACTGTTTACTTCCTCATAAAGATGTATTTTCTGTCTCTGGAACTCATTGGTTCTTCTCAGGAGTCATCCACACAGAGCTGGGTCGCAACATGAGCTGGTGGCTGCAGCTTTTCCTCACACCCATATCCAAGCTGCTCTTCCTTGACCCTGAGGGGGGAGCCCAGACCACCCTGCACTGTGCCCTGCAGGAGGGCATCGAACCTCTCAGTGGACGCTACTTCTCCAGCTGTGCTCTGCAGCAGGTTGGCGCTAAAGGACGAGACGACGCCCTGGCCAAGAAGCTGTGGGAAGTTAGTGAGAGGTTAACAGGCTTATCACAACAGGTTGAGTCCTGATCCATGACCAGAAACCGGACCAGTTCTTCAAGTAAGCCTTACCTCGATTCCTGGAACAGAGAAATCCAGAGTTTCCCTTCAGCTCTAACATACTCAGAGTTTATACATAACTCAGCTTCTGGAACAGGTCCCTGGTTTCCAGAAGGGGCCCATCATGGTCGCTTTGCTGATGAAAGCACATTTCCTGAATGTCTGGAATGAGACACCATAGTGGACCTTTATCTGGAACCAGTCTCACATTCCAGCTTTGCATGAATGAATCTGGCCTGCAGTCGGCAACGGAGCTGACAGAACCAAGCTCGGTGCAGAACCCTGGAGGATCCTACGTTTGCAGCAGAAACTGTTGTTTTTCACAGTTTACAGATTTATTGTTGTTCTTTTGTTGGTTTGTTTCTGTAAGAGGTTAGAAGTTTTGTTGTGGCATCTGTTGATGGAAAGCTGTTGTGTCTTTAAGACAAGAAATGTTTTCTCTGTGGTGGAAGATGCTCCTCTAGTTAAATATGGTGTTTCACCTTTTCTAATAAAAAAATGTTCTCACCTGTCTCATCACGTCTTTTTATCTGAACAGAGAGCGGTGCAGCTTTTTTTGCCTGTTGTGTTTCTGCTTCTCTGCTTTCTGTTTGTTTAATTGAAACTGACTTTTTCAAGTGTTGCATGAAATGCACAGATGTTATCACCGGAGTTCACCCAAACCAGTTTGCTCATTTTAGACACAGTGGCACAAATTTAACAAACAAAACATCTAATCGCAGGAATGATCTTTTGATAGGGTCCACGTGTCATTTATGAAACGTTTTTATCTGACCGATCCCAGCATACGAATGATTGGGCCTTTATATATATATATATATGTATATATATATATATATATATATATATTTTTTTTTTTTTTAACTTGTCCGTTCCAGCATCATAACAACAACATGAT
>JBAFTB010000010.1:3438913-3449073 GCA_037177355.1 Melanotaenia trifasciata | reverse complement strand
CACACACACACACACACACACACACACACACACACACACACACACACACACACACACACACACACACACACGTATATATGATACTTTCAAACATGTTAAGATGCAAGTTTTTTTTACAAACTAATAAAAAGAAAAGATAAAAACACACAAAAACATCACCAACACAACAAAAAGGAACAAAGTTATTTTAAACTGGTCAGAATGCTGATTGCAGTGGGAATAAAGGTTTTTTTATATTTAGTTTTCCGGGATAGTGGGACTTTGTAGTGGCGACCTGATGGTAGAAGCTGAAAGGATGAGTGCAGGGGTGTGTGGGGTCTTGTGTGATGGTTATGGCTTTCCTGGTAATTGCTTCAGTGTGGAGGTCTGTGAGTTGGGTTTGGGGCCTGTCTTATTATCTGGAAGAGTTTGGTTTTATGCTTTTATGTTTCCACCAAATTTTACCATCTAAATGTCAGAGCTGAAACAGAAAATCATCAGGCAACGTTTTTCTAATCCTCTGACATCAACATAACATTCTAAAGTAAACCCAGATGGTTGTGTGTGGAAATCCCAATAGATCAGCAGTTTCTTGACCATGCTCACATGACTAAATGCATTGAGTTGCTGCCATGTGATTGCCTGATTGGTATTTTTCCTCATATCATCATGATGTTAGGGGGAAAATCAAAAAGTGCTATGACCTGTCATAATTCTGGCATTCCAGTTAAACCAATACTTCTCTTTCGTTAAAGTTTTAAATACTTCAGAATATTGAAAGTGCTCTTTCAGATGGCTGTGAAGATGAATTTTCCTGAACACAGATCCACTTTAAACAAAGACAATATGAGAACATCAGTGATGTTCACAGCGTTTGCTTCTTAAAGTACATAGTTGACACAAACACAACCTCCTCAAGGCTACAGGTTAGCTCTGCTTTTCATCAAAAATTGATTGAGAAATTCCACAGGAGCATTGCTGTCAATTAGGCATTGACTGTGGGGGAAGAGAAAAGCCAAACATCCCGAGCTGGCAGTTACAGATCGAAATCAACTATCTGGGCCGTTAACGTTATGCTGGATGTACAGTGGTTCATTTGAAGAGTGGCGGCTGGCAGGCTGATTCCTCTCAGTGCTCTGCAGGAAGTTTTGAACCTTTCTTCAGATGGATTTGTTTACACAATTCGCAGCTCATCTCTTTTAAATTATGACATATGAAACAAGGTCAGAAATATTGATTAAACCAACTTAAATGTAGGACTGCCTTAAAAGTAAACTTTTGTGGTTAAGAGCAACCATCTAAAACACAGAGTGAACATACAGGGTCAAATTTATATCAAGTTATAGACGTATGTTGTTTGACATGGACACTGGCTGAATCTCATCTCTGTGGCTGTTGTAGGAGCAGACAATCTAGTCTCATTCCAAATCCTGTAATACCTACAATTGTCCACAGCACAAAACATACACGTGCAGGGTGCGGGGGATGCTGGAGCACCTACCCCTTTACCTCGTGATGCATGCCCTTTTGTCCAGGTTTTTTTTGTTTTTGTTTTTTGCGTGTGTGTTGTGTGAAAGTCGTAGTCGGTGTGGCCTCAAAATAACAAATAAAACAAAGTAATAATTTAGATCTCCTTTTGGTAGGTCACATGACCCACATAGACGTGCCCTACTGCAGCGAAGCAGCTATAGACGGTAGTCTTGAAACCGAGGGGGGCAGTAAGCAGCTGCTGGTCCGGTGAGGAGGTTTTGCAGCAGTATTTGCTTTGCACGATGGATTCTTCCAATATGACTGACAAAGTGAAGTGAGCATCTTGTGTGTGTGTGTGTGTCTGATTCTGGACACACCTCGCATAAGTTATAGCCGCTACTTCACCCCACAGTGTGCCGACGGTAAACATGTGTCAGGCTTCTTTTTGTTTCTATATGAAGAGCCCAGAGCTAAAAGTACCCAAGTCCCTTTTTTGTCAGCATCAACTTGTCTGTCTGACATTGGGGCAAATATTGTTATGTGATTAATTAAGATTTATTAAGTACAAAGTCTCTAATTTATTAGGGTAATTTTTTTAATCAAGTCCCACCCCTAGTTTATTTAAATTTTATTTTATGTTAACACCAAACAATCAGTACCAAACTTCATAATGTTAGCCTTCATGAGCAAGTGAATGAAAACTGTCTATATCAGCTCTATCTTAACATAATCAAGCATTTTAACTACTGATATGCATTAATATGTGTAAAACCCAAAACTGATCTTGTTGGAACTGATGACAGTTACTCTGGGGTTGAGTGTCTCCCGTCGGTACAATGCATGTAGCGTAGCTACATAGTCTTAATATTTGCTCCTTGAGAATATGGCCAGTATACTATCATACATTCTGCCATAATGTACAGTACACCACTGTTCAGTTTGGTTTAAAATAGTTTATTTACTGTTTTCTGTTTGGAATAACCATAAATATATATACATTTTTGTAGATTGACATAACAGCTTAAAGCATGGATGATAACAACTTGGCCACCTAGATTCCAATCTATCGTGACCATAGACTGTATATAAAAGATGGACGGAGCCAACGTGATGTCATCCGTAGGTTTCTGAAGAGCAAAAGTGAAGCTCGTTGGCTGGTTCCTACCTTTGCCATCTTGGCAGCGTCACGCCTGCCGTCGCTCCTGAAAAATACAAAAATGGGCAAAATGGCAGAGCTGAGAGGGGGGATGTGAGCGTGGGGTGGATGATTGTTGTCTATCAAACTCCGAGCTACCTGTAGCTAAGAGCTAACCGAGCCAACTCGGATCTAACGTGAGCTGACCAGCTAATGAAGGTAGGCAGGCTAAAACTAATTCGCGCTGCTAGCCGGCTAAAAACCGCGTTTGTGCTGCACTCTCCCTTCTTGCCGCGGATATTGGATACATGTCAATCAAAAGGACACGCCCCTAATTATGTAAGTGTAACAGTTTATGATATTTAACCCAGTTACTGAATGTTTTCCTTTATGCTACAAAGCTGCTGGTTATCCTGCAGGAGGTGAAACATGTTGGATGGATTCCTTGTTTTATGTCCTGCTTTACAGGCTGCTGAGACGTCCTCCACAATTACACCTGGCACATTTGTTCAAGAAGCAAAGAAATTCCACCAGGATGATTTAGTTCGGAGGAAATCACTCGCCTTCTGCCATTCTGAGAATCGGGCTCATCACGTCACCTGCATAAAGATTCCTGGCTGACCTTCAGTCTTCGCTGGATCGTTGCTACTACTAGTGGTAACCAGCTGATTTCTCGTCTGAGTCTGAAGTCGCTTTACCTGTGTTCTGACCTGCCTGTGTTTCTCTCCCAAGCACCCTGCCTGGAAACTGCAGCTGACTCACTCGGACCCTGTCTGCCAGCTCTCCGCTTCGACCTACAGGGAACCCATCCGACCTGTCACCACTTATCTCAATAAACTACTCACTGAATTCCTACCCAGATCTCTCTTCCTTGGGTCCTAGCTTCAACCGTGACAAATATATGCATCTATTAATACTATGAAAAAAAAAACTAAAATGTTTATGGACCTTTTGGTAATTGATCATAAATTAAAAAGCAAACAAAATCTAACTTCATCTAAAACAGAAAACCTCTTTAAACTTTATGGTATCCTTCATGATAAACCCTCACTCTGACTTTATCTGATCAACATGCTCTGTAGTAAAGAGTAAAGAACTTGATGATCTGGGATGAGCTGCCTTCGATAAAAACATGCCTTTTTTTTTTAATGCATGTGAATCTTTTTTCTGTTAAAGCAAGTGACCCTGTGGTTGTTAACATCTCCAGCACATCCTGGCTTATGTCAGCCCTCTGCAGCAGCGGCCCGGCTTCCTCCTGCCAGCAGTCTCTGTCACAGAGAGGCTGCTGTCATGGCGGTTTCTGAATTAAAATATGGCTCGGGGCACTTTTGTTAACTTATGATGGAAAACAGAAGCCCCCACCAACACACACTCCCATTCTACTGTCTCTTGATAAGGCTTGTACCCTTGTCAACAAGCACACATTTTAATTAGTGTTGATTGTTGTTGGCGTGTTCAATAGTTATTAATTAGAGTGGGGAGGGGTCCCAGTCTTGATTGCATGCCTGGAGCTGTGATGCATTGTGTCGTCTCACACTCCAGAATAACAGAAATGCTGTGAAAAAAATCCAACTTGTGAAAGTGGTGGGCATTGGGAGCTGTAACCCCTGAGATAGCATCTTTTTAACTAAGAACGTGTTATTTAAAAGAAAACTAAATTTGGGCTGGCCGGGCATTTGAAATAAAATGGAAAACACTTCATTAATCCCAGAGGGAAATTGCAGTATAAATGTTGTAATGAATTCATAACTAGTTATTTTATTTATTTTTTTGTTACAGAAACACTGGAAGTACCTAAAAACTCCTTCCATGTTACATCAACATAATTACAAGACAGTGTTGGCATTAAAACATTGTCCTGAAAAAACGCTTTGAGAATTCACAGAAAATCTGAAAAAATTAGCTGACTATAACATATGTTTGAACAAGACATGTTGCCCTCAATGTGCTTGTTGATGTGTGTTAGAGTGCAAAGGGGCCCTTTGAATAGAATAACAACTATGGATGTGTGTGAATAAGTGAATAGCAAACACTGTATAAAAGCACTTTTAACGTGTAACACATCTCCATCTGTAGCCACAGTTCCAGCAGTGATTATGCCAAGCCAAGCCAACTTTATTTATAAAAGCACTTTTCGACAGCAACCACTGTCAACATTACAACATAACATAACATGCAGGAAAATAGTCTTTTAATGATGGGATCGCCAGCGTCCACGAGGTGGGGAACAACAGTAACGCTTTCATGCATACTGTTCACCACAGAGGACATCTGTTTGACAGCTGTTTTCTGGTAAATTCAAGGGTGAGAATTGTTTATTTGTAAATTTCCCACTTGGGACAATAGTGAGTCACCCAACACTGCCATTCACTGTATAGTATAATAATGCGTTAACGGCAGTAACTAATTTATGTAATTAATTGCGTTAAAAATTTTTCGGGTGATGAACCTTCTTACCTTCCTGGTAAGAAGGCATCGCGGCAGCCGTCTCCTCCCCCTTCCTCTCCTGTTGTGAATCATGATGGCTGCAGGTGATCAGCTGATTGGATTTTCTGTAGCTAGCACCGTCTCTCTCGTTGCGTTTGTTTATCGTTCAGCTGAAAAGTAGGAAACAAGCGGTTCATAGTTCACACTGGCACACATTTACCCCAAAGTATTGTTTTTGGAAGCGCTAGTAAAAGTAGGCAACATTTATCAGTCTCATGTCAATCAGATCCTGTTACAGTCACTGAAGCTGAAGAATGAAACATGCTGATAACAGCAGCCTGTTTCAGTTAGATATTGTTTGCCTTTTTTTCATCTTATTTTTCAGTATAAAGTAAGGTTGCCCAGTGACACAGCTGTAAAATCTAAGACAGCCAAGCAGACATCTATGAAGATGGATGGATTTATACTTCAGCTGAAGGAGCTGCTCAGAACCACTACAGCAGGATGCATCGGGTGGGTAGAGGTGTCTGTGATGGATGTTAGCTTGGCCGTCATCCGCCTGTCTGCCACCAAAAAGCCTGATTTAGACATTGTAAGTCAATCTTATTGTCTAATATCCAGTGTTGTGTTTTATTTTGAAGAGGAAATAGGTTATCTTAGCTAAATAAATATTAGTTAATTCATGGTGTAATTCATGGAGATGTTAAGTTAAATGTTTAAAGGCATGAACTAATTAATTCAACTTGATTTATTGAATGAATTTATTCTGTAATAATGTTCTTTTAGCTACTTATTCTGGTCACGTACGGAGTTCCTCAAGGCTCTATTATTGGGCCTCTTCCCTTCTTCCTGTATTTACTTCCTCTTGGATCAATGCTCCAGAAATATGGCATCATATGCATTTATATGATGATGATAATGAGATTTTTGTTCCACTGAGGCAAAAGAAAGTGCATATTCTACAACTTCCTGAGTACACTGCAGAAATGAAAGCATGGATGTCTATGAGCCTTTTGTAGGGCTAATTTTAAAATCCTTTTGTTTTTAAAAGTCTTCCTGGCCTAGAGTCACAGTATCTGTCCCATGTGCTCAAAATGTATGCTCCCTCAAGATCTCCCAGGTCAACTGGTCAGTTGTTGTTAGTCGTTCTGAAGACAAAGAAGAAGCTCAGAGAGCAAATTTTAGTCAATGCCTGGAAACTGAGATAATGCAGGCCGACTCACTTCCTGTATCTAAATCTTCTCTTCAAACACAATTTTCCTCATAGGCTCTTAACTCACTTTGAGGTGTTTAATTTATAGTCTTTCTTTTTATTGTTTTAATATAATTACACTTTGTAACTGTTCTCATGGCCAACTGTGTTGTTTTTACAGTGCTTTATAAATAAAGTTGGACTGGATATGCACCAACTATAAAGGTAACAAAAACATATACTTTGATTATGTGTTTTTCACATTTCATTTTCTTAAAAAGCCAAACATCACTCAATTCTACCATGTTTCAACGTGATATGTTACCCATTAACTTTCCTACTATGATTTTATGAGTGACACTATTTATAGTCTGATACAGATTTACACACTAATGCGCACAATACAGGACAAATCTGTGGTCACAACAAAGTGCCAGGTACACAGCTGCCCAGATAACTTTGCTCATGGCTGTAATCATGGGATCAGTCTGTCACTGAAGCTGCTCTCCAGAGCAGACAGGGCATCCTGCAGGGGGTTCACAGAGCAGCCCAGGACAGAGCTGGACTTCCTGATGACTTTGTCCAGCTTCTTCCTCTCTATGATGCTGCTTCTCCAGCAGACCACACTGTACAGGATGGCTGATGCCACCACCGAATCATAGAAGGTCCTCAGGAGTCCCCCTTCACTCCAAAAGACCACAGTCTCCTCAGAAGATAGACCTGCTCTGACCCTTCCTGTACAGTGTGTCCGTGTTGTGAGTCCAGTCCAGTTTATTGTTTAGATGAACACCCAGGTACTTATAAGAGTCCTCTCTCTCAATGTCCGTTCCCTGGATGTTCACTGGTGAGAGGACAGCTGACCGGTGTCTGTGAAAGTCTACCGCCATCTCCTTGGTTTTCTCCGCATTGATCAGGAGGTGGTTTTGCTGACATTAGTCCAAAAAGTTCTGCTTAGTCCTCTGTAGTCCACGTCGTCGTCCTCAGTGAACAATCTGATAATCGCAGAGTCATCTGAGAATTTCTGCAGAACACAGCTGTCTAGTTTGTGTCTGAGGTCTGCAGTGTTGAGGGTGAAGAGAAACAGGGCCAGAAACGTCCCCTGGGGGACGCCTACGCTGCAGGTCAGCAGGTCAGACACAGCCCTGGGTTCTCACAAACTGGGGCCGGTATGTGAGATACTGGCAAAATCCAGGGCACTGGAGAAATCCACTCCGATGCCAGGCTGGTAGGCAAACTGCAGTGGATCCATGGAGGATCCCACTGTGGAGCGGAGGTGTCCCAGGATCATTCTCTCTAGTATCTTCATCAGGTGGGAAATGAGAGTACTGACCTGTAGCTGCTGAGTTCTCTGGCTTGTGATGTCTTTGGCACTGGTACCACACAGGTCTTCCAGGGCTGTGGTACCACCTTCAGCTTGAGGTTCAGGTTGAAGACATGTTTCAAAACTCCACACAGTACATCTGCACAGGACTCAAGGAGTCTGGAGCTGAGGCTATATCCACATTAGGAGAAGTGGGCACGTACACTGCTATCACAATAACATGTGCAAACCCTAATATGGCCCCCACCACCCTTTTCCTGAACTTTTCCCAGCACAGTGCCCACAGCAAGTCATCAGGAGCACCGTCTGGATGGATTTCATGTCTGTCCCTGGGGACCACTACAGTGTTATGCAGTGCAACCAGTCATTCCCTCTTGTGAACAAAACATGCATATTTTTTTAAAATTCTACTTTATTAATCCCAGCTGGGAAGTTCTTTCTCTGCGTTTAACCCATCCTGGTTGCTAGGAGCAGTGTGCTGCCAGATTCCAGCGCCCGGGGAGCAGCTGGGGATTAAGGGCCTTGGTCAGGGGCCCACAGTGGTTTATCTTAGTTCCAGACCAAAGCCCACCTCTGTAACCACAAGACTACCGGTTCCCCAATTTATTAAAAAAAAGAAAGAAAAAAAAGAAAAAGTAATAACAGCTGCTCAAAAATTAAATCTATGCTTCATGTTGAGCCCTCCAATGCGTCTTTCTTCTACTCTAGTTATTCTGGGATTGTCACTGTCTCTCTGTCAAATGAAGTTGTGCGCGTGTATGGGTATGCCAGTTCAGATGCCCGCGGTTACCAAGGTAACGGGGCAGTGGACACTATTCATTTTCATTCATTCATTCTCTGTACCGCTTGGTCCATTACGGGTAAGCTGGAGCCTATCCCAGTCCATCGCAGGGCCAACACATAGGGGACAAACAACCATTCACACTCGCACACACTCCTAGGGAGAATTTAGAGTAATCAATTAACCTAACATGCACGTCTTTGGACGGTGGGAGGAAGCCGGAGTACCCGGAGAGAACCCATGCATTCATGGGGAGAACATGCAAACTCCACACAGAAAGACCACCGCCTCCCCCCAGCCAAGATTCAAACCAGCGACTTTCTTGCTGTGAGGCTGCGGTGCTAACCACCACACCACCGTGCAGCCCACTGTATTGTTGCTTTGTGGATAGCTGTGAGAGACTCAGGAAAGCTTCTCAGAGGGAGCAGAGGAAACCTCAACCCGCAGCTGATGATATTTACGAGCGACTTTACAGGGAAACAAGCGAACTTTGCAACACTACTTATGTTGTGCTGCATCTCTGCTGTAAACAGGAAGAAGCTGCTGGCAGCATGGCTCAGTGGGTAGAGTGGTCGTCTTGCAGCCTGAGGGTTGCCAGTTTGATCCTTGGCCTGTTGAGCTCATGTCGAGGTGTCCCTGAGCAAGACTCCGAACCCCAAATTGCTCCTGATAGGTTGTAGTTGAGCACCTTGCATGGCAGCTTCAGCCATCAGTGTGTGAATGTGTGTGTGAATGGGTGGAGGTGATATATGATGCAAAGCGCTTTACTGTACCTGGAATGAGCAGTGCTATATACATACAGACCATTTACCTAGCAGCGGAGTAACGCACTGTATGGTAACTGAGTTAATTTATTTAAAGAGTAATGCATTAGAATATAAGTTACTGACAAAAGTAACGGTGTTACAGTAACGCATTACTACCCAACACTGCTCCCAGATATGCAGAAATATGTATAAGGGCCCATTCACACCAGCCTTTTTGATTAGAATCTGAGTCCATTTCCACGTGTCCACTATGTTTGGGGAATTGTGAATGTGCAGAAAGACTGATTCAGATCAGAGAATTAGACTTGGTCCACCTACAAATGTGGACCTCGGACCAAACACTGGAAACGGGTCACATTTTCCACTTCCTGTATCTGGTTTGGTATGACAT
This sequence comes from Melanotaenia trifasciata, assembly GCA_037177355.1. Classification (NCBI taxonomy): domain Eukaryota; kingdom Metazoa; phylum Chordata; class Actinopteri; order Atheriniformes; family Melanotaeniidae; genus Melanotaenia; species Melanotaenia trifasciata. The sequence goes on along the minus strand of JBAFTB010000010.1, from coordinate 3,439,610 downwards.
TGTGCGAAAAATGCAGGGCATTGTGGATAAACGCTAAGAAAACATACTCTTGTGTAGGACAATAGTCTTAAAAAATGGCATGTGGTCAGACGTGGAATGACAATCAGGTAAAAGCGCTGACACACGTCACAGCTGCTAGTAAGCAGCGCCACTTGTGGCGAGAACAGGAAAACAGGAGAACGTTGCCCTGTCCAACTGAATCTAGTCTCTAGCGGGCTATCCTTGTGTGAATGCACCCTAAATCATCCTCATTTGAAGCAAATCAGAGAGGAATTTCATATGCAATATCCCTTATAATCAATAAATATATGGGGTGGAAATATTAAACAAATTTTCCAGGTACTGGTCCCAGATCTGTGTGCAGATGGCTGTCTTCCAGACCCCCTCCCATGCCTTAGGGCTGACACTTCATCAAGAGGGCTTGTGACAGAAAGACCATCCTTCCCCCTCCGCCTCCTCCTCTCTGTCCTGCTCTTCATGTGCCTTTGTTTGGTGTCTAACGACAGTTGTGATGGACCAGTCATGCTCTGTGATCACACCGACCTGCTGCTGAACCTTCCTTCAGCCGCTGCTGCTCATTTCCTCTCATTCTATCCATTCGAGGCTCTAGAGGTCACCAGAGCCTTTCTTTCATCACCCCCGATCAGAGCTGCTATCTTGTCAAATCTCATATGAAAGGACATCTAGTTTGGATTTG
>JBAFTB010000010.1:3424470-3435156 GCA_037177355.1 Melanotaenia trifasciata | reverse complement strand
ATAATAATAATAATAATAATAATAATAATAATAATAATAATAATAATAATAATAATAATAATAATAATAATAGTGCTGGATTAGGTCTATATGGTGCCACATGGTGCATCCTGGGGGAAATGATTATACTTAAAACGACCCCACAGCTGAGCATTCATACTGTGGAACTGCTGTGCACCCATGTCAAGTCTTGAAAATAGAGTCAGTCCAGGTTTGATATGAAACACACTTGGGGAGCGAATCTCATAACTTCCACGATAGGGCTACCTTGTTAAAGCTAATTATTTGAGAAAAGGTTTGTTTTATAAGTCCATGGCATGTTTGTTTTTTCATGTTTTCTATGTTATCTACAGCATCAAATTATTATCAACTTCAGCATCAACCAAAACTGAAATAAGAAGGGGGATTTTAAAAAAGCAAGAAGAGATGTGAAGGTTTTAGTATTTTTATGAAGAAAGAACTACATTTTTCTGGTAGTCTTCAACTCTGCAACCTGACCACTATCACATCAGAGTTCACAGATTTACTTGTAAAGCTAAATTCTCCAGGCATTGTATCCCAGCTGGAGCATGCATATTATCCACCACGACATTTTCAAGAGCCTAAGGAATAACGTCTGACTTACAGTATGTATGTTTAGAATATGCTGTGAGGAAAGGATGAACTGGTAGAAGCTACAAAACGACGCCAGCAGGGGTACAACAGCGGACAGCAGCTGCTTCCCAGACCGAAAAAACAGACCACTAATCTGCAGAACTGGGTCTTCCTTTGTGAGCAGACATTTGGCATCTATCTGGACCAAGTTGACCCAGCAAATGGTGACAGTTAGAGGCCTGAACTCAGCCAGCCCTGCAGCTTCAGCCAGTGTCTCCGTCTTCAAACCTTCATCTTACTGCTGAGTCGTGATTCAGGAAGCTAGGGAGGCTAACGATGCTTTATGTTGAGTCATTAGTCCACTGAAGAACCAAAAGTCTACATCTGTTGCTTCTACAGGCACTCAGAAATATGGAGGTACTTAGACAAGAAACTTTAGGTTGTATTTAAAAATATTTATACTGTATGAAGAGCATGGGCGGATCTACCGGGCTGGCTTGGGTGGCAATTCCCCCTCTAAATCAAAGCCTTGCCACACCTTCTGTCCCCCGGCTGGCAGCATCAAATTGAAGTGTTAATAATTATGTGTTAATAATTAATTATTAGACATTTACGAGCATTAATCTGTGATGCCCAACAGCCCTGAATGCAGCACGAGGTAACGCAACAGAGGCCCGAAACCACTTTGTTTTGAAACTGAGGGAAGGAAGGAGAGAAGGCAAGAGCATGGAAGGAAAGAGGTAACTGTAAATAACTCCATCATATTAGAAAATAAAATAATAATGACAGCTCACATCTAATAGTTGCAGATTTTGAGTCTGAATGTTATTTCACTACCTGGACATGTTAGAGTAGGTCTGAAGGTACTGTAGGTTTGTCTAAGGTAGAAAATATTATAGTGCAATGGCACCCACTACTTTTGCTTTTTACTACTCAACCACTGACAAATTTTGAAAAATGCTAGAATCTCCAGCAGGCTCTGGTAAGCTGCAGATCTGAGCTGCTGTCTGTCGCCAGATGAAGATCAACAGGTAAAGAGTAAAGTCCGGTGTTACTTTCACACCCCTTAAACACACAAATCTGTCCAACTGCAGCAATATTTTTAAAAAAAAAGTCTGGGCGTGGCTTCTATGCCTGCAAAGTGAAGACCTGACTTTTTGCATCTGGAAGGAGGGGGTGTGACAGGGGTGTAGCAAGCTTTCAAAAGTGTAGGAGATGTGGTTTGTTGGGGTTTGTTTGCCTGTTTTACCATCTGAGGGCTAGAAAGGGATGTCTGGGGGTAACAAATATTAAGTGTAAACTAACCTTCACTTAGGTCAGTGCTTCCCAAACTTTTCCTGCAGGGCCCCTCTTCATCGACAACAATAATGTCAAGTCCCCCCTAATCCCTCTAACACAAAGAAACGTATGAAGAAACGTGCCATGAACTAGTCTTTTGTTTATTGGCTACAGCGTTAACTGTTGTAAAAACCCTGTCAGTGGCAGGAATTATTAGTTCCTCTGCTATAGTGTGAGGCGTTTAAAACCAGGAAACTCTGGGCCCTCCCTGGGGGGCCCCACTCCCCAGTTTGGGAACCACTAACTTAGGTAAACTTCAGATGTCCTAAGAGTCAGTGAATGCAGCCTGCACAGCACTTCTATATTTTTTTCTACATCAACACTGAAAAATGTCATTGGCTGTTTGTTTTTTAAAATTTAACATTTGATGACCCCCTAAGTTCTAATAAACAGCTAATTATTTACTAAAATTTAGGCCTTAAAAAATTAAGTAAATAAATAAATAAAAGACATCTCATTTGTGCCCCCCTTTTCCTGGTCAGTGCCCCTGCTTGGCCCCCTCATCAAACCTTTTCTAGTCCCGCCCCTGCATATAAATCCTTTCTTTTACCTGTCAACCACCTGGTTAGAGAAGGTCCTGCTCTGATTTGTATTTCAGAACCTGTTCATAATTTGCCTTCACCATATTCATGGCTCCTAAACCTGTCTATCCAACATCTGCACAGCACCAATGATTTAGAGAAGACCTCTAGTTTAATCTTGACATCTGCTAGAGACCTGATCCTTCTGGCTGTATTATGACCAGCAGACTTTAAAGCTGTGTCACCAGCAAACTGCAGCTAATAATGAAAATAATATAAAATAAATACACAATGACAAAATATACAATAAAAAGACATCTAATTGAAACATGCTAGTTTCCTTCTCCTCAGCACGAGCTGAACGATGAACAAGAGAGCTGATCACCGACAGTCCTGACATGATGAAGGAGATGGAAAGACAGAGCGACTGCAGACTTTAGCAAAAGTTTAAAAAAGGAAGAAAAAAACAAACAGCAAAGTGTGGGTGTTGGACCCTTTAACCGTTAAAAGTGTGGGTGTCAAAACACCAACTTCTCCCACGGCCATTGGCTGTGAGATTTTTCAAATTTTCTCGGGATGTCGAGGTGACCCACGAAATTTTAAGTAATTAAAAGATAGAAAGCAGCTCCAGAGTATGGGTGGTTTTAATCATAATTAAGTAACACTCGGCTGTTTACAGCTCAAAACACATTTTAGGGTGCACTACCCCATAGTCTGTCAAGGAAAACACTAAAAATTTGCTTCAAATCTTGCATAACTAAAGAAGAAAGGCAGCATCTCTAGTTCTTCCTCACCAGAGTAAGCCAAGAGAATCAGAGACTAAAACAACTGATCAAGGTTGATGGAGGAGATGGAGAAAAAGAAGAGCAACAAAAATGTGACAGTGAGATAATGAAAGGCAACATAATGAGAGACAGAAGGAGGAGGAGGCAGGAGACCACAGAGGTGAAGAGATGGAAGAGGAGGAAGGAGAAAGTGAGATGCAGGGCTCAGTAAACGGAGATCTGATCCATCACCAAACATCTCCAGTGCAACTGGTCCACATGGTTTAGGAACTACATACTAAGTTACATCTGAATAAGAACAAAAAATGATAAGAACAGACATTTAGCTGTACAGTGCATTTAAAGGAAAACTACTTAGACCTCTCCATCTCCATCCAGCTTCCCAGCGACCATTAATGGACGAAGCTCTGCAGGAAATGAATGAATGAATGAATGCTTAAACCTCTTCAAATAAACATTTCTATTCATCCAAGTTATTATGTTTGCTTTAATATGAATAAGTGGGCCATTTTTGACCAAGAGGTGATGGGAAGAGGGTTTTAGTATTTTGTGTACGATGTGTTTGAGACCCATTGCTCAGGTTAAAGTCCCAAATTAAACAAATTTTCAAAAAACTCCTAATTATGTCATGCTGTCCATGTTAACAGTCTTAACAGTCCCCACAGTGTTTTTAATTATTGTTGTATGATTATTATAGTTGTTTTTCAGCTTGTGTCTGTCCTCCTTTCCATCTTCTAGTGTATCCAAGTGAGGGATCAGCACAACCAAAACACAAGAGTTTCACTAAGAGGAACCAGGAAAAGCTTCTGCAGAAACTGTAAAACTGTTCAATGTTGCGGTATTAGGTTCTGCCTGTCTTTTGTTTTGCCTCTCCTCCCTCCTCCTAGCTCTCCGTGTGGCTGATTATTGGTCACCACTGTTCCTGATTGGCTCCACCATAAAGTCTGTACCGCCATCTAAAGATTAGTTTATTTTTTCCTGTTGCGATTTTCAGTGATCCTGTTTGTTTTTTGTCTCTCTCTGTCCAGCTTCAATCAGACTGCATGACTCTTTTTTCTTGGATTCAACCACCAGACCATCTGCACTTCGGAGAACTCCAGCCATTCTGCACGGCCATGCTTCATTTTCCAGGCTTAATCAAATTCCATTTTTCCTTCTTTCTTTTTTTTATAATTAAACCTTTTATTTACTCTCATCACAATTTCTTCATTTCTGTGAGGTTCCTGCCATCCAGCCTTATTTTCTAACATTTAGGTATTTCTTGCAGAACATGCTGTTCTCTAACAAGAGGATTAACTGCTAAGGCAATCTGAACCATGGATGGAGAGCTAAATATTCAGCTTCAATCACAGTGTATCTAAACTGTCCTCTTCATCATCATGTTCACGTTTAGACATCATCAGACCGAGAGCACACCTCACACATGACTAGTTATCGAGACATTGATATTTATGTTGTGGTTTAACCATTTCTCTTGTTAGGTTTTCATGACATAGTTTGACTACATTACATAGTTTGAGATGAAAAAAATCACCATTACATGTTTCTACTTAAATGTAGAAGTTGACGCTCCACTGGTGTTTTATCAGTAGAACGTCAACATTTTACATTTTCTGTCAATTTTAAAGGGCAATAAGCAGAAATTAATCATTTCTAGAATGAAGGAATAAAAAAATGGCTATATGAAAAACTAGAGGTGTAATTTCATCTGGATTATAGCAGGACGTCACATACCGTCTCTGTGAGTTGACCTCCAGCCCCGTGTTTACCAGCCGGTCCAGTTGCATGTTCATGTATGTTCATGTGAGTTGCTGCCTCCTCGCTTCCCGCGGAGCCCTCAGCCCTCCCTCCCTATACAAGGCTACAGCAAGCGAGCAATGGAGGTGCATAATTTCAAAGCAAAATGGTGAATAGCAGAATAAAACATTCACCTGCAAAAGACCAGGATCCGCTAGGACCAGGATTACACACACACACCTACACACGCACACACACACTACCAATTAACAAAAGAAAAAAAAACAATAACAGAAAAAACAGCACAATTCCTAGTTATAGGGTTTGGGTTTATCTTTAGAGTTATTTGTTATTTATTTAATAATTTCATGGTTGGAGCTAAAAATCAAAAAGTAAAAAAAAAAGTTTTTTATTTAGCTCAGAGTTCTCTGGAATAAAACACCACTATTTCTCTGTTAATGAACACTGTAAAATACTCTGTTATATTCAAGTTTTTTCTGTATTATTTTAGTTACTGAGTTCCATCTTTTTTATTCTTAAACTTTGTTTGATTATTTATCATTACTTAATTGTACAACGATTCCAAATTGTCCACAAATTTTTCTCACCCCTGCTGTCCATTAACAGAGAGGACATCACAGGCTGCACATTTCCAGAGGGTGTTAGTCCTCCTGTCCACAAGGTGGCAGCACTTCAATCTGCCTTTGGAGGATTTTGGTCACTCGAATGACTTTCCCTCTTCCAAATGCATCATGTTGTCCTTAAATGTTTTTATTTGTTGACGTGGGGCCTTTTCCCAGCAATAGGAGAAAGGGTGTCAGGTTTTTCTAGCCTTATTTATTTATTTATTTATTTATTTTTTGTGAGCACTTTCTGTAGACATACTGGTTTTTACTGTTTCTTCCTGCAACAAACATGACAGTAATATAGACAACAAAGTATTTTGTCAATAGTTACTGTGATACGGTTAAAAAAGAATAGACCAGGATGGCGGTGCATGTAGATGCAGCAATCCGGTGCTCTTCTCTTGTTAGCAGCTACACATTAAAAAGAACCATACAATATTCAGACTCGGGTAAGATGAGAGGAGGGGGCGTGTGCGTCTAGACCTTTTTATTGGCCCAGGGAAATAACTCAAGTGTTTGTAGCTGCCGTATCAACCCGGGGCTAATGCTAACATAGCTATGAGTCAGCTGCATGATAGCATCAGCAAGCAGCAGAACAAACACCCAGAGGTCTTCTTCATCGTGGCTGGAGATTTTAACCACACCAATTTAAAGACTGTGCTCCTAGGATTTTACAAGAATGTGGATATTAAAACAAGAGAGGGCAGAATACTAAACCAGGTCTACACTAGCATTCCTGGAGCCTACAAAGCCAGCTCCTCCCCTCACCTCGGATAGTCAGATCACCTTTCCCTGTTCCTGACACCAGCCTACAAGCCCCTCATCTGCAGGTCTAAGCCACAGTATAAGCCAGTGCAGTGCTGGACTGAGGAGGCCATGCTATCCTTGCAGGCCTGTTTTGAGGGCACCATATGGGGCCTTTTGAGGACCCAGACACTGAGCTGCACACATCCTGTATACTGTCACACATCAGTTTCTGTATGGACAACCAGAAAACAGCTGAAAATATTTCCCAACCAAAAACCCTGGTTTAACACCCGCATAATTTAAAATGCATCCTCATTTATAAAGCTGGTGTAGGAACAACAACTGGCAAACGCCAATTATAGTCAATTTTTGGGATTTATAAAAACCAAACTTGACGGCAGAATGTTCCTACTCTGACCCAGGCGGGTGCACAAAATCAGAAAAAAAGGGGGAAACTGCCACACCAATGACACAAAATAAAATCAAGGAAATTCAAATATTACCTTTTACACCACATGTTATATAATAAAGCTATTTGCAAAAATGAATAAAGAGGCACATTCAATATTAATACTCCTAAAAAGTTTTAACCGCTCTTTAATATTTATTACTTATATCGTTTTATTTTTATTTATTAATTTGTAATCTTGTGGATTTGTAGCTGCTATACAGACAGAGATGCTGCCAAACAAAATTTCACTGTATTCCTGTATAATAACAATAAAGCTTCTCCTCCTTCAATAGTTTATAATAATACTGGTTTTACTGGTCTATCAACACAATAAAAAAATAAACCTGGTTTATAGTTTGAAGTCCACACTTTTGACTTTCTATTGAAATGGAGAGTGTGTGTGGCTGCATCTGGCTACTACATCATCTTGCATCAGTCATGTGACGTGGACACGCCAGTGCATCCATCCAATCCAGAGGGTTAGGTTAGTTTTCTAAACTTTTTTTCAGTTTTTAACAATATTTATGGGCAATTTCATTGTTTTACCATTTCATTAAACATCAAAAAGCCAAAATGAAACAAAGATCCCATGTAAAAGTAAAGGTATGAACAATATTTTTATGATGGAATTTTACTGTAATTTTCCTATTAGGTTTTCATTATGTGACTGTTTTTACAGTTTTTTTGTTTTTATTTATTTAATTAGTTTTATAGTAAAACTGCGAGTGTAAAATCAATCTTAAAATTTTTGATGCGATAAAACTACATTAGCATGAGAACCCTCCTCATGTTGGGATTAAAGAAATACACTGTGGTTGTAAATACATTTCCTTCAAAACATATTCTCACAGCACATATATGTTATTCTGGTAGAATCTTTGGTTTCCATAACTGGACTTCACAAAACTCCTCACCTGTACTAAACTGCCCCACAATTCACTCTGCTAAATTATCCTCTTCCTCCTTGCAGTGGAATGATTTATTTTCTCCCAGAGAGATTTAAGAGTTGAAAATTGTCCATCAGTCTTTTTCAGTGAAAGCGAATTCCCCATCCAACCAATTGTCAGACCGGGTGTAATTTAAGAGACTGCTGCAAATATCTTTTAAGTAATAAGAAGTCATTTTTGTGGCTGTTGTTGGAGCGTGTCAAACAAAGGCTTCCATTCTGTCTGAAATGGTACATCTATCATGAATGAAAAAAATAAAAGAGATGGCCAAAGCCAGAATGACTCAAAGGCCTTTTGAACCCTTCGTCAAATATCATTGTGTGAGCTCCTCTCTTGAGTGGTAGTCACCAAATACTGCTGTTAGTCCTGATTGAAAATCCATGAGGAGTTTTGTAAGAGCAGTGTAGTGCACTTGGAAAATGATGCAAAAAATTGTCTCTGTCTTCCCTATCAAAATGTTGTGTCTGAGGTCTGCAGCAGCTCCAAACTCTCTGGATTCACCAGCAAAATTAATGTGTGTGTGTGTGTGTGTGTAGGGGTGTATAACAACACACATTTAAAGGGCATCAGGTCCGTTTTAGTGGCATAAACTTTGCTTCTTTTTCTTGATGATTTCTCACAGTTTTGTTGCTTGTCAAGGTGTAAATGTCCTAAACATCTCTGTCAACAGGACACAGGTTTATAATGGATTAGTTGTCATCATTATCACTGATTTCTGCACATTTAACAGCACCCATGTGTGGACACAAGTAGTCAGATTAAAATCCTGATCAGAATACAAGTTCTGTTTCTGTCCTCTGTCTAAAGTAACCTGTAAAGCACTGCAGGAGATGACGATCAACATTGAACTCATGCTCTGTAGCCATAAACACCTAGTTTAGTGAATAGCAGCACCCATCCTCCTCCTTTCCTCCCCCAACCATCTTCCACCACATGGCTGCTGCAGTTAAACATCTAATGATTTATTGAGCATTAATTTGGTCCTCGCTTCATTTGTTGTTTTGAAGCTTGTGGTGTGACAAACCGCCACGCTGACAGTAATTTCCCAACAGTTGGGGAGGATAGTGTATCATGAGCTAATAGCATCTTTTATTTCCTTCATGTTTAGAGGAGAAGGGAGTTGTGTATCATAGAGTTCGTTTGCTGAAAAGGCGGTGGGGTAGGAAACAAACAGCAGTTCCTATTTACTCTGCCAATTGCTCTTAACAGCAGTGAATGTATTGAAATTAACTGGGCTGTCTGCATCAGGAAGAGGTCCAGGGCTGGCAGTGGTGGAATAGATGTTAGCAGGTAATTACAGCAGCCAGTCGCCCGATTAGAGAGGTGCTGTAGCTCAACCTTCCCTTCCCTCTCGGACCTCCATTACCTCACTGTGTCCTCTCACGCTGATGGGAGTGGACAATTGAGCCAGACACTGTTTGACTGCTATCACACATATTTACTAAATAGCAGCTTCATACACACATCGAACACCTCACTGAGTTCAAAGGCTGTTTCATCTCAGTCTAGGAACACTGTTTTATTTCCTTTTCCTTGTTTCCTATCCCATCCATGTATGCCTATTCAGATCAGATATTTTCTTTAATCTTTGTCTTTTCTTTCCTTTTACCATCACCTTACCTCTTCCTTTGGTGAATGCTATGTTTTCAGTGACATTAAAGAGCATGAACATATTTGTCAGATTACAAAGATGTCTTAGAAACTTAAAGACTTGGATGATTCTGAACATTTTCCATCTAAACTCAGGCATAGTCAGGTTGTTGTCTTTAAACCTGAGAGCCTCAGGAAGACTGTCTATGGATTTGTTAATTCCAGACTGGATGACTGTAATTGTTGATTATTGTTCTGTCTCAGAAATATTCTGAAATCTGATCCAAAATGCTGCAGCAGGGGTTTTGATGAGAATTATCAGTAGAGATCATATTTGTCCAGTTTTATCTTCTCATTGGCTCCCTGTTAAATCCAGAATAGAATTTTTTAGAATTCTTCTCCTCACATATAAAGCTCTTTTTGACCAAGCTCCTTTGGATCTTAAAGATCTCAGAGTTCCTCCACATCGGTCTCCTCCAGTTCTCGCTGCCCACAAAAACATTGAAGCCCCCCAACAGAACAAAGGAGTCACCAGGACTCCTTCTGCGGACTCCAAAAAGGGTGGGCAATGGTGCGTAGGCACAAACAACAGTCGGGACCCATTATATAGGGAGGCTAACCTCTTTTCCAGCCCTACTCGAGATGGGCTGGGGGGGGGCATTCAGGCCCAATGGGCATAAGCCGGCCACCAGGCACTCGCCTCTGTACCTCCAGGCCTGGCTCTAGCGTGGGGCCCTGGTGACCCACGTCTGAGGAAGGAAAAATTGGCTCCATTATTGTTTTTCTTCATGGGGGTTTGCTGAGCCACTTTGCCTAGTCCCTCCCCTAGAGACCTGTTTGTCATGGGTGATTGTACCCGGGGCATGAAGCCCCAACAACATAACTCCTAGGATCTTTGGGACACACAAACCCCACCACCACAATAAGGTGGTGAGGGAGGGAATTGTTGTTTTCATTCATTTTTAATTGGTATCTCTCTTCTTCTTTCTCAGCTGGTATCCGAGTCTTAGAGTTATGCTGCTTGTTGACCCCTCTTTCTCGTCCTCTCTCCTCCCAGCCGGTTTTTTCTGGTTCTGATGGAGGTTATCCTCTCCAGTCTCCTCGTGCAGCTCAGGATGAAGGATTGAATCAAAGAGAAAATTTGATCAAACCTGTCGGTTTCCTCAGCGAGGTAATTGGTTTGTATGACCACAGTTATTAGAAACTGGACTAATGTTGATTTGTTTTAACTTGATCACAATGAATTGGCTTGATTTGATTATGTCTGTAAAACGAATTGAAATGACTTTGTTGTAAGTGTAAAGTTGAATTAAATTTAATATTTCAGAGCCACGTTTCATTAAATTTGGT
>JBAFTB010000010.1:3239853-3253931 GCA_037177355.1 Melanotaenia trifasciata | reverse complement strand
ATTTTGCCTTGTGTGTGCAAATGTATATGTGCGCATGTGCAGGCCGGTACTCACGTGTGTGTGTGTGTGTGTGTGTGTGTGTGTGTGTGTGTGTGTGTGTGTGTGTGTGTTTTGTTATGAAATGCCAAATGCTATCATTGTTCCCACAAAAGAAATCTTCCCACGGGTATAAAGTAACCTTGAACCTTGAATCCTTGAATGTAGTCCTAGGAATTAAGTAGTCCAATGAATGAGTCCAATGAGTCCACTCATGTTTAACTCTGCTGTCCATGATCCCAGACCATCTCAAACCCTTCATCCTATCCGTGCCATAACTCATTTTCAGCATGGAAAAAAAGAAAATGAGCTCAGATAAAAGACAGGTCACCTTCAGAGTACTTTCTATGGGGACGGTGAATTCCCCATAATGTGTTTTATTAGGATTTCTCCAAACTAAGTCTCTTCTAACCACCCTGAGACATAATTCCACTTTAGATTAATTCACTTCTAACTCCATGGAGATGTTTCAGCATTTGGAGATATAATCTGTACATTTTACTTTTAGCACTGGCTGCAAAGAAGCTAATTTTACCTCAACAAAACAACCCACAATCCGAGAGAGGGAGACAGGTGAGGATGACGGACCACCTCAGTGCACTCAAGCATCTAGTAAGGTTGTACTGGGAATGACCACGGCCCAGATCTTTAACTTCCATCAGCGGTGGAGCATCTCTGGCATTTTAAAGAAGGCAGTGGAGCCCGAGTCACAATGTGCCACATTCTGCCCCTCCACTGATGAACCGTGGCTTCAAGGTGGACTGTGCTTGTTGTGGTGGCAACCTTAGAATCCAGTGGAATACCAAAGGCAAGGAGAGTAGTTAGGCTGACAGAAAACTCACAGAGCTTTGTTTGTAAGTTCATGTAACTATCCTGTTGGATCCCAGAGGCCACTGTTACATACCGACAGTCCAAGCAGAATTTGTTTTGGATGGACTTGGATGTGTGAAATTCTAAGGGTGCTGTTTGGTCCACTTCTAGTTAGAACAGTTAGTGGTTTGTTTGGAGCAGTGTGAACGCTCATCCACACTTTGACGTGGACCAAAGTTAAAACTGGTCCACATAGAAAACCAGGGGTCTCCTGGTTCAGTTCTTTTCCAGTGTGAAAGCAAACGGACCAAAGATAGGAAGTGACATAGATCGAAGTAGATCAGATATCTGGCTGCCTCTCCGCTGATCATTCTGGACAGATGGTAAAAACCAGCTCAGGTTTGAGCACCAAAGTAAAAACAGAAACCAGACTGCAGAAATTTATTGTGACTTCATTGTTTACTTGTGGTGAGACAATTTCAGTCCTGACCAGTCAATAAAACAGACTTTCTTCTCCTTCCTGTTTCTTTTTATCTTGGTCAGTGATTGTTTTGGGGATAACTGCCAACTGAGCATGATGTAATCTTGTGGTTAAGAAAGTTTTGCGACAAAAAACTTTACTACCTGATGGAAAAAGTGGAATAATTAGATAGCATCAATGCTGTGACAACATTGATGTTTCAGTTGTTTTAAATGCTAAAAGATTAGCTCTTCTGGTACTGGTGTCTGTAGCAATTTGCTTACCTTGCACATTACGAATTGCACACATTGATTAAATCCTGGGACGCATTTGTATGCCTTGTGTGAATTATCAAAAAGGATCATCTTGTTAGAAACCAATATAAGAAAAAGGCTGTTGATTAGAATTAGTTGAGGAGACTAGACATGTCTTCTCATCTCTCGACATTTAAAACTGGTCATGTTTGTAATTTAATGACCAAACTCTAATTCTGAGTCTGTTAAATCCTAGCAGTCCAACATATGTCTTCAGCCCAGCTTTCTTTTAACCAGACACAGATTTGACCAAATTGCTGCTCTTTGACTTTCTGCACTGCCTCCTTTGTTTACCTCCTCTTCACGGAGCTGTGAGGTTGTTTTAACAGTGGCGAGGTGTTGTTCTTCCCTCCCCTCCCACTGGGTGGGAGCTTACCCAATAAATGCCAGCCAGCCCAGGTGTGAAGTGTGGTTTTGGCTTGTTTTGTTGGCTAGCTAAAAGCTTGTGTGCATGTACACAGACAGGCATGTGTGCTTGTTTTTCTTCACCAGTGTTCTTGAACAACCCAGTAGTGTTTTCTCCGTCTTCAGAAAGGTGCTGGAGGTCACAGAAGCAAAATGGATGAAGTAAAAACACAAAAAAGGGGGGTAGAACATAAGGAATACTGATAAGCTTCTGTTTAACATTTCACAACAATGCCTTATGAATTCATGCAACTAGACTTTACTGTGTGATGCCACAGAAACAGGAGTCAAACTGAAGTTTATTGTAAATACTGAAGGCCAAAAACAAATGTCCCAACGTAGCTTTCACCTGCGGTAGCTGAACACACACATATGTGCACACATATTTACCGTGGCCACAGACGGTGATGGGAGCCCCTGTTTAATTTTCAGCCTCCCTGTTATGTTTGCAAAGAGTGCCAGGACTGATGACACGCAGGTATCATCACCAGCAGAGAGGATCAGCTGCAGGAGGGGGCTATGATCACAGCAGCCAGCAGTCCACTGTGACACCAAAAACACCATAGCTGCAGCAGAGCCCATAAAGCCCGATAGAGGGGGAGGACTTCACAGGTTTCATGGAGAGATGTGCTTCAGATGAAGAAAGGAAAAGAAGTATGAGAATTTAAGACAGGTTTGATGATAAGCATTTAAAATTTTTTAGTTTATCCAGTAGAGCTGCAGAAATTGAACTTAACATTTATTTTTAAAAAAATACAGTGGCGTTGACATAGTGCTCTACAGGGGTCCATGCCCACCATTACTCGGATCACATTTTTTATTATGTTTATAAAATGAGAACCATTATGTTCCATCTACTTCCGTTTGCTGACACGACTGTTACTACTGCTTCCAAGACACTGCTGCTAAAACAATAAAACAATAAATAAATAAATAAAATGGTTGTAATAGTCTTTGAGAAAAAATAAGTGTGTTATCAACCAAAAGTAATGGAGTAATAGAGACTTCATAATCTAATCAAATGTATAAATTAATAAATCAAATTAGAAAATAATTTTAATTAAATATTAGATTTTGGTGAGTGCAGTCAGGTGACATCATTTTGATCTTTCACATGTATTTGGAGCTTTGCTTTGAAAAACCCAGCAAAATAAAAGTTATATAGTCAGACTTTACTCATACTTTACTATCATACAAATATGTAAAAACATATATTGGAATTTATTCTCTAGCAGGTGTCTACTTAGTCTGATTGTAAACTTTTTCTATGCTGTGTCTTATAACATGTTCTTAGATACACCTTATCAGTGATGTAACCTGGGATCACAGGGGGTTTTGGGTCTTTCAACAATCAGACCCCCTCCTCCAGGCGACCCGACCAAGGTTGATCAGGCCCCAGCTTGTGTCCAGGTAACTCTACTCTACTTGCCACACCTCTGCCCTCTTGATCCACAATCACCATGATGCCACTTCTGCTGCGTTGGTTAAGGTAACAGCCCTTCACTGACGGGCTCCTGTGATGCCCAGCATCTTATAAACCCTGCAGAGGAATTGGCCCACAAATCCTCAGCATCCCACTTTGATGGGTTGGCATCGTGCCCGCCAACTATTGTTCCGGCACTCATCCACTAGCTCCAATTAGTTTGCCCTCTTTTTCTCATGGGCGTCTTCCATCTGGTCCTCCCATGGCACAGTGAGCTGCAGAATTACCTGCTTGGTTGCTGCTGAGATGGGGACAATGTCTGGCCTTGATGTTGTCTTGGCGACCACTTCTGGGAACTTCAGCTGCTTCCCCAGTCAACTTTCAGCTCCCAATCACACACCGAGAGGTATTTCAGGGAGCTGCTGTAGTCTTCTCCTCAGTTCTGACGAAAGTGATGGTGTTCCTAACTGGTCTAACTGGCCGCTGCTGTGGCTGATTCCACTGCAGATATCATCCACTATGGCCTTAAGGACTTGGTCATGTCTCCAGCGGTAGCATCCTTCACCCAGGGCTCTCGGACACCAGCTTAGGATGTGCTCCAGGGTTTCTCTTTTCTGGCAGAGGGGGCAAGCTGGTGTCTCCACCTTCCCCCAGGTAAAGAGGTTAGATGGACTAGGCAGCACGTTGTAGACTGCCTGGATCAAGAATTTTATGTGATGGGATTCAGCTTTTCACAGCTAGGTCCATGTGACCTTGCGCTCCACAGCTTGCTCCCATCTCTTCCAGGCTCCCTGCTGCCTCATTCCCACCTAATTCTCCTCTACTCCAGCTCGCACCTCCTCAAGGATCAGCGACCTCCTCTTTTTCCCCTGTGCCCTACCATAGCGAGGTGTTCTACCACTACCCAAACCAACTCTTCCCTGTGCCACTGTGCCTACTAGCACCCTCTGTGGTAGCCTTGACTCTGCAACACCCACAGCCTTGGAAGCGCTCCACTTACGTCCTGTCCTAACATCAATCCCAGCCTGGGCAACCTTTGGGTCACTGGACTCCCTTGATTGAGTGACTATGAACTCCTTGCTCAGGCTGCTCATAGGGGGCTTCAGCTTGTTGCTCTGCCCGTACAGGACAATACTACTTAGGCTTCGTGGCAACCCCAGCCACCTGTGGAGAAACCTGTTGACTCATCTCGAAGCCTTCCGCTGTTGAAATGGGAACTTGGTAGACCAAGAGGGGCCAAAGGATCCGAGGAAGGATACTGTGCTGGTAAATCCAGGCTTTGAACTTGCCAGGGAGGCCACACTTGTCCACCAGAGCTAGCCAGGTCTCCAGCTCTTGATTGGTTGCTTGTGTGGAGGCTGCATCTCTCAGGCTGCAGCTGAACACCTTTCCCGGCTCTTCACCAGTTCCTCTGTGAGTGATGGTATCTTGGTGGTGCTCAGTGAGAAGCAGAACTTACCTGTCACCTTCCCTTTCTTCAGCATGAGAGACCTCGATTTACCTAGTTTCCACCTGCAGCCCGGAACACATGTGGTTGTCACTGTCAGGTTGTCCATGAAGGCTCGAATGGGTGGCTGTTGGACTCCAGACTTGGTGAGGGGCCCCCTGCACTGGACCTTCGCAGACTTCACCAGCATGTTCATGGCAAGCGCAAAGAGGATGACCGAGATCGTACATCCGGTGATAATCCCTTTTTCAAGTTTGTGCCAGTCGGAAGTTGTTGATCCGGAAGAGACTCTCAGGCTGAAGTTAGCATAGTAGTCCAGGATTAGGTCTCTGAACTTCTTTGGGATGTGATGTCGATTCAGTGCCTCTTTGACCAGCTTGTGGGGCATGGATCCATAGGCGTTGGCAAGGTCCAGCCTCAGCATAGCACAGCCAGGTCACTTTGTTCTCCCTGGCTTCCCTGATAAGCTGAGTAACCACGCCTGTGTGCTGCAAACACAAGAGACCTTCGGAATCCCTCCTTTCTAGAGCAAGGTGTCGATGTAGGAGTTTTCCAGGAGGTAGTCTGTCAGTTGCCTGGTGACCATGCTGACAAAGATCTTCCCTTCAACACTCAGCAGTGAGATGGCTCACAACTGATTGCAGTAGGAACACTTTTCTGGTAGATGGTATCACCTGAGAACTTTTTCTAGTTCATGCATTGAATTAGGTAATTAAATAATCGTCACATTATTGTCATTATTTAGACAACCTTTTTTTAAGATGATGTAATTTATCATGACATTAAATTTGACTCATATGCATCAAAGGTAGGTCCTAATAATCAGTCTCTGTGTTATTCATCCTTCAGTATGATCTCAAAGTTGGAATATTCAACTCTTTTTCATGGTGTGCAGACTGGTGTGCAGGGCAGTCTTTTATGGAGACATTGGTGTGCTGATCAGCAGTTGATCAGCTGTGGCTTTGCATCCATGACTCACCGGCAGACTCAAGAAGTGGAAAAGAGGAGCGAGAGCACAGTTAGCGTAACCCAGATGCTTACATATAAAAGCAGTGGGAAATTGCCATTTCTCTCTGAGATAAATTAAGTTTTTTTTTTCAATTTCATTATTCATTTAGAGGTTTTCTAATATTAATGGGGATTTCAGTATTGCAAAGTTTTCTGAGAACAATTTTAATTAAGTTTTTAAAGCACCTAAATACCAACATTTAAGTTGTGACACACTTCTGATCATAATGTCTTGTCACGGTACTAATCATCACTTGGATGTGTTTCTCTATATTCATTTAAGATATTTACTTGATATATCTTTTTATTCCAACCAGCGCATGAAGATGCGTTTTGGTTGCTTGATTTATCACAAATTTTGATCCCAAGGGAGAAGCTGAAGTAACTTCGAGATGAAAAATGTTTTTAAAAAAAATGTATATGAGATGAATTCCTTATTTCTCTCTTTCTTCTTTCCTTAACTCTGTCCAGCAGAGGGCCCAGCACCAGCAGCATTGAACCACAGCATGTCTGCAACTCTGTCTGTCAGGGTGTGGACAAACACTCCGCCCCCATACCCTCACCCCAGTCCAATGACACTCCATCTTTAATCCCTTCACCTCTCCCTCCCCCCTTGAACTTTATCACCTATTAACTGCCGACCAAGTAAATCCCACATGGAAAAAAGTCGAGGGTGGCCACACACACATAGACACACACCTCTCCTTTCCAGTCTATAACCAGTAGGCAGCCACACAGGTGTCCTTAGGACACGATGAGCTAAAAAATAAAAAAAAGTTATTTCCCACTACATAGCTTTTCAAACTGAGTCTCATCCACAACTGCCATTATGGCCATCTTACCTGCTTCCTTTCACTCCTCTGACTTCACAACAGGGTGATAGGAGGGGGGAGGCTTCGTCCAGCCACCACCTGTTTTACTCTTTCTTTAAACTTTCCTGTTCATAGTGTTTAAACGGGACTTTTCACATTAATGGGTTGGTGTGGCTGAGCTGTGTGTTGAGAAGAGATGATGGTACCAGTCCTTCCGATCAGTTACGAGGGAAGTAACGTTGATTGCAGAAACTTAACCTCAAATCTTGAAGTTTGTTAAATGATGGAGGCTGACTGTAAGAAATGCCTGTAAATATACTTTATGAAAGGTGAGGCTCTTTTAGAGTCCGGTTTCAGAAGTTTAGATGAGGCCGTGAGTTTGTTGATGTGTGGTGTTAGGTTAGCAGTCAGACACATGTGTTTGCATCTCGTTATATGTGCTAACTATAGCACTTATCTGTTATTTGTTGAGGATGCACACTGACAGGATGCAGAAAACTGAAGTGGAGCTGAGATTTTCTCTTGTAAGGACATGGGTTTTTGTAAAAATGAGAGCAGCCATTGTCACACATGCACTGCCAACCCTGATGTTTCATATACATTACCTTTAGATGAACCCATGTTTGAATAGAGCAGAAATTTTCCCATGAATTCACAGCAAGCACGATGATGATGCAACTGGTGTGAAATCAAAAGAAACAAAAACATAAAGTAGATCAGGGACGTCAGACTCATTTCAGTTCAGGCTCCACATTCAGACAGTGCCATCTGATACCAAGTAGCTCGGACACATAAAATCTAAACATAATAAAAGATAAATAATAAAAACATCATTCATTCTTAAGAATTGGGACAAAACATGTCCTACATTTTAAACCAGTTTATATAAATGGTAAATGAATGGTAAATGGTAAATGGTCTGTACTTATATAGTGCTTTTATCCAAAGCGCTTTACATATACGTCACATTCACCCATTCACACATATATAATAACATCAATAAATCAATCATAAATCAATCATAACTGACATACTTAAGAAATTTAATTGGAAGGAACTGTGTATACCTTTGTTATCGTTTCCACATATTTTCAATCTTTTTTAGGAAAATTTGCCCAAATGTATGGTCTGTGGTTAGAAGGTCGATGTTATTTTTTTTGTCTTCAGTAAAGAGTTTGAAGTATTGATCTCTTAAAAAAAAAAAAACTTTAGAAACTCAAGAATTGTACATACACATCAAATTACAAATAAAGGTTGTAGATATATAATTTGATTAACGAAGTGAGCATAAAACAATATTTTTAATTTAATTCTGCATATCTAAATCTAAGTCTCGGTTTATGTGAACTCTGTCAGATTTTTTTTATAAACGTCATCAAATCAGGCAAGCGCATGGACAGCTATATCACTGAGGAACCCTTTTATTTCCCTGGCAGTGCTGAATGCAACAGTGCCACACACACTCTTGTGAGTTTAAAACTTTTATAAATTTTAGACAAGCAGTGTCAAAATTCCCACGGTCACAGCTGGATCATGTCAACACGTCTCGCTGTTATGATAAAGTGTTTTAAACTACATGAGTTTAATTTACACCTTTACGTAAGGTTATTGAAACAGCAAACAACTTAGAAAAAACCAGCAAGCCGCAGTGTAGCTAGCTGGTTTTGGGGGGAAAATACTCGCTCTCTTGTCAACTCCGTCAGATTCTGTGTCTGATGGAGTTGACATTTAAGCTGACAGAGGTGACAAATCCACTCATAATTGTATAATGTGCAAAAATAATGTTATTTGTGAGCTTAATTTAGAATTAAAATGTTATTTCAGGGTGTAAATATACATATTTAGCATGAATTATAGCAGTGGTTCCCAAACATTTCCTGCAGGGCCCCTTTTCATCAACAATAACATCAAGCTTGGCTTCATTCTGTCAGATGCTGATATTTTGAGACATACAACACACTGTGGTCTCTCTTCATTACCCACCATTGATTATTACTATTACTTGACCATTATCTGGTCAAACCCAGGAACAGGCATGCTTCATCATGTTTTCTTCTTTTTGTTTTTGTTCTGCCTCCCATTCTACTTTTAGAACTGGGAACCACCAGTAAACCTGCAGTCTGAGTGTGAAGTGCTCTGATATGAAAACCTGGAACTCTGAGATCTTACGGATCCAATGGAGCTTAGTCACTAGGAGCTTTATTTGTGAGAAGAATTTTAAAATATGTTCTGGATTTGGTACATGGACTGTCCTTATATAGCACTTTTCTAGCCACATGTTGACCACTTAAAGTGCTTTGACACTACATTCACCCATTCACACACTCATAAAGTACTTCTAGTGTTATATTAAGTGCTTTCTACTATCACTCGCATTTATACCCCGATAAACACATCAGGAGGCAATGTGGGGGTCAGCGTCCTGCCCAATGACACTTCAGCATGTAGTCAGGGGAAGCCTGGAATCAATCCACCGACTTTCGGACAGCTCTTTCCTTGAGCTACAGCCCCTGCAAGCCGATGACGAGATGAGAAAACTAAGGAAGTGTGATCTCTGATGATCATTCTCATCAGAAACCTTCCTGCAAGCATCTTGGATCAGATGAAAACTTTTCAGAGCATATGTAGGACAGAACAATAATCAGGAATCATTGCCATCCAATCTGGAACTAACAGATCCATGGACTAGTTGTTCTACATCGCTGGGACAGGATGAACCCCATTTTGAGAATATTAGATGGAGGAAGGAGGTTAGAAAAACCTGTTTTGTATGTGAGTCAAAGGATCCTGGACAGTCTTCCTGAGGTTCTTAGATTCAAAGACAACAACCTCAGTCCGTCTGAATTTAGGAGGAAATTCAGAATCATTCAGGTCTTTATGTCTTTAAGAAATCTTTGTAATCGGACCATTGATACCATGCTGTCTAATAAAACCACTTAAAGGCAGCATGTACAATGTAAAAAGTATGTGTCAAAGTACAGAACCCTGAGGATCTCCATGACCTACTCTGGTGTGTGAGGAAGACTCATTTACATGAACAATCTCAAATATTTTTTGTCATTTAAATTCAATGCAATTTATTTAAGGCATACTTCTTCGTGTGTTTAGCTAAAACTGAAAAAAAGCTAAAGACTTCAAATCTGAGATGTAAAAGGTGATAAACTGAAAACCCATTTGGTTGGATTTGTACCAATGCCTCAGTCTTGTAACCTGAAAGACCTTTTATATGGGCAGGCTCTAGATGTGAGGTATAGGAAAATGTTTTTCAATATACATGAAGAAGAAATAGATTAGTCAAGTTATTCACTTCCAAAGACACTCAAATGTAATTTGCAGCTCACAACTTTCTAAAAACTGAAATCAGCCTAAAACCTGTAAATATTTTATCAGTTATTATTATTAATTAAACATTTTGTGTGTGGCTATGTGAACAAAAGCTTTGGATACTCTAAGTTTAACTTATTGTATATTTTTGGAAGGGTTTTTGACAGTAAAATGTGGACAGTGCCTGATTCTCAGACTTGGACCTTTGTGTAAAGAAATGTCTGTTTCCTGAAGGAGGAGCTGAAGGATTCTGCTTGTTTCTGTGAAATTCATTTGAGATTGCAAATGCAGGTTTCATGGTGAAAACCTGACAGCAACACCAATGTGCTGACAGAAAAATGTACAGAAAACACTTCAACCAAACAGAATATTACAATGCCACCTGTAAATTATTGTTGCATCTTGAATGGCTGAATGCATTTAATCCGGCATTTTAAGCGTGTATTCTTTCTTGTTTGTTTTTGTCGATTCTAGTGAAGGAAAATATAATGTGACAGAGACAGTAGTAGTGGTAATTATTTCCTATACATTTCTAATATATAGTTTCATTTATTTCTCAGTGCTTCCTGAACTGAGTTTATTTCCATTAATGCACAATATTTATTTATGATTCCTCATCCTTGGCCATTTCCATCTCCCATGTTTGTGTTTGAACCAGATCTGAAATGACAAGGCAGCAAGGATAAGAAGTGTGGGCTGGCAGTGACGAGATGAGGTCTATTCCTCCATCTAAATCTGTCACTTGCTCCACGTCTGGACGGTGGGGGGCTGGAATCACATTCTACCCGCCTCACCATCTCTGACCTGAATCTCACTGGAACCCACACTCTCAAGGAGAGAGAGGGATGTACGACGAGCTGCGAGGAGGAAGAATCAAGTGGAGAGCAGTATTTGTGTGTGATGCTAGAAAACAGTTGCTCTGTGGCAGAAGTTTGAGAAAAGCTTCTCATCATTACCGTTCCTAAAACGTGTACAGCCCCCAGAGTCTTACCAAACTAAACATTTCCTACTGACTGTCAGCGGTAAGATACATGAGCAGAGAATATTTATGTTAATATTTGTTATTTAGTAATCTGTTCATAAACCATTAGTTTGTCACCTCACCTATTTATCAATTCACACTGTAAGTAAATAAATAAATAAACGGACTGATACGACAAATTTTAATAACATAAGGGAATATTTAGGTCAATTTAATAACACATTCCAAATCATTGCTATATCGGAAACATGGATTCATGCAGATAAAGAAATATATTAATTTAGCTGTGTTAATAAAAGCAATAAGAGTGGA
The DNA here is from genome assembly GCA_037177355.1 of Melanotaenia trifasciata. Taxonomy (NCBI): domain Eukaryota; kingdom Metazoa; phylum Chordata; class Actinopteri; order Atheriniformes; family Melanotaeniidae; genus Melanotaenia; species Melanotaenia trifasciata. Next base: position 3,242,598 of record JBAFTB010000010.1, on the reverse strand, counting down.
GGAGGAGTGGCTATATATGTACTTAAAAACTTGAATTATAAAGCAGTAGGAAATATGACAACTGTGGTTGATAACTTGTCAGAATGTATAACTACTGAAATATGTGAAGAAAAAAGCAAAAATATAGTAATTAGCGGTATATACAGAGCACCAGGCTCTAGTATTGAAGCATTCAAGGACTGGAAGGGGAAATGTTTTCGGAGACTAATGAAAAAGTTCTTTTTGTCTGTGGTGATTTAAATATTGATCTGCTCAACCCAAAGAAGGACAAAATGACTGAAGACTTTATTACTACAATGTACAGCCAAGGTTTATACCCCAAAATCACCAGACCCAGTAGAATGACATCTCACTGTGCTACTTTATTTGATAATATGTTCACTAATGATATAAATAATAACATAGTGAGCGGATTTTTAATCAATGACATCAGTGCACCTACCAGTTTTTATAGTTTATAACAGAAATTACCAGTGAGACCAACTAAAGCCAAAACTACAATACAGGCGTGTAAGAACAGAGGAACGATTTACTGGCATTAAAATGGGAAAATGTATATTATGAAAGTGATATTAATATTGCACATGAAAATTTTTTAAGAACTTTCACAGCACTATATGATAAAAATTGCCCCATTAAACAATATTATAGGAAATATAGAAACAAAGATCTGCCGTGGCTCACAAAAGGGATTACAAAATGCTTGTTAAAAGAAAGATACATTATATCGAGAATTCATAAAACAAAGGACTAAAGAGACTGAAAATAAATATAAAAAATATAAGAATAAGTTGACCACTATTATGAGGGTATGTAGGAAGGATTACTGTAGTAAAATATTATATAATAACAAAAATAATATTAAAGGAATATTGGATATACTAAATAGTCTCATTAAAAATAAATAATCCATAATAAAAAAATAATATTTTATGTGCAACAATATTAAAAAGGAAGATAAGAGTGACTTGGTTAATAACTTTAATAATTTTTTTGTAAATATCGGATCGAACCTGGCAGAAAAAATTCCTGATCCATTGTTGCCTAATGTTTGGAATGCTAATCTTATAAGAAGAAATCCCAGTTCAATGTTTGTCACTGCAGTAGAAGAAAAAGAGAAAATAGATATTGTAAACAAATGTAAATGCAAAACTTCTGATTCCAATGACATTGATATGAAAATGGTAAAAACAAGAGTTATTGAGGGGATTTTAAAACCATTAACATATATCTGTAACTTATCATTCCAAACCAGCACAATCCCTAACGAAATGAAAATAGCCAAGGTTGTGCCGTTGTACAAAAATTACAGGCCTGTTTCTTTACTTCCACAATTCTCCAAAATCATAGAAAAATTATTCTGTATCAGATTAGACAAGTTCATAAACAAACACAAACTACTTTCTGAAAGTCAACACGGTTTTAGAACAAACAGGTCAGTATCATTGGCATTAATAGAATCCATTGAGATTACAAACACTATTGATCATAAATTGCATTCAGTTGGAATATTCATAGATCTTAAAAAAAGCATTTGACACAATTAATCATAACATATTAATCAATAAACTAGAATGATATGGGATTATTGCACTGGGTGAAAAGCTATTAAACAAATAGAAAACATTTTGTGAAGCTGGGGGAATATTCTTTGTCATGCTTGGACATCGCTTGTGGCGTCCCCCAGGGGTCTGTTTTAGATCCGAAACTGTTTATACTGTATATTAATGATATATGCAAAGTTTCTGAAAAATTTTAATTGGTATTATTTGCTGATGATACAAATATTTTTTGTTCAAGGGGAGATTTACATAATCTGCTGAGGACGATCACAAATGAAATGTGCAAACTGAAAATGTGGTTTAATAGAAATAAATTATCATTAAATTTAAATTAAATTAAATTCATGTTCTTCAGTAAAACACACAAGTACAGATAAGAGTAGATGAAGTGAACACTGAAAGAGTACATGAAAACAAATTTCTCTGGGTAATAATTGATGATAAAATAAACTGCAAGTCACATATAAAACATGTACATGAGATGCACTCCTAGAGATGCAAACTCTTGTTTATTTATTTACTTTCCTTTTGTTGTTGATGATTTCAGCCACAAGCAAACAAGAAAAAAGACAACCTGCTCCACCATTCTCATCTTTAGTTTCTAAATGGTAAATGGCCTGTATTTATACAGCGCTTTACTGTACCTGGAATGATACTCTACGCATTTTACATCATACATCACATTCAGTCATTGACACACTGATGGCGAAAGCTGCCATGCAAGCACTCAACCACGACCCATCAGGTTTGGTGTCTTGCTCAGGAGCACCTCGACATGAGCTCGACAGGCCGAGGATCGAACCAGCAACCCTCAGGTTACGAGATGTCCACTCTACCCACTGAGCCAACGGGTCTGGGTCAGATTCATTTTGTTCTAATTCAAGGTAGGCATTGCATTGCTATGAGATTGTGTGATCACATAGCTGATGCATCTATCGCTATCCCTACCAGGTAAAGGTAAGGTTGACTGTGGAAACACAACAGAGATCAGGGTTTACTGAACCAAACCATACCATGCTGTCCTGGACCAACCCGGACCTGCTGCTGGAAATAAGGCATTTTTGCTAAAAAGCTGGTGGAGATGTTCTGGCTTCACGCTACTGTTATGTCATGAATGGCGGACGTTGGAGGAGGTGAGGACCCAATTGCAGGCAGGCAGTCAGAGGCAGGAGGCAGAATTGGT
>JBAFTB010000010.1:3225802-3237062 GCA_037177355.1 Melanotaenia trifasciata | reverse complement strand
TGTGTGTGCATCTATACAAAGACATATTTATACAGCAGATATATAACTATTTATATGAATAGAATGTATAAAGTCAAACACAGAGAAAGAGGAAGAAGGAAGCTGGATCAGGAAAATAAAATGGTCCATAAAGTGAATGGAGGGGAATAATAGTTTCTTTACATTGTATAACTGATAAAATAATCTGTACTTGAATTCCTGATTTAACCCCCCCACCCTTTATCCCACCCCCCCACCCTCAACCCCCAGTCTTACAAAGAAGGGCCATCCAAGTGCAGCCTTAACCCTTTATCTTGACTGAACAGAAAGACATTGCCAGCATGTCTGTGTTCGGCTTGGGAGGGGTTGGGAGGATGGGAAGGGTGTGTGTTTGTGTTTTGTGTGTGCAAATGAGCGTGCCCGCACTCATCTGTTTGTCACCCTATGAAAGTAATATGTGTGTGTGTGTGTGTGTGTGTGTGTGGGCTACATGCTACTATATGCTGGGACTGGAAATCTTAATGAGAGATGCATGGACTTCAGGATGTATGTGTGTTCATGTGTGTGTGCTGGTGTGTGCGTACAAGTGTGGTGGGGGGGATACAGCATGGAGAAGAATTACTGTTATCTCCCAGGCAGAAGAGGGAAGAGGGGGAGATAAGAAACTGCTGCTGCTGACAGGAAGAGAGAGGAGGCGAGTGAATCAGGCGTTGAGAAGTCGTGTTTCGATGGGGGCCGCTGTTGTAAATTTGCAGGATATTCAGAGCAAGCCAGCACTGTTTGTGTGACTGCATCCATCTTTTTTCTTTTTTTTCTAACCAGAGGTCTGCTCTCCTGATAGTGGCATTGTGCATGTCCCACTGTATAGAAAGCTCATCAGTGCTCGATGCCTATTGGGGCATTATCGGACCTCGTAAGGTAACTGCACGCTTATAGACTGCACCCAGATAATGGGGGGCAGAAGAAAAGAGATAAGAGGGGGGGCTCTTCTCATTAATAGCTATCTACTGCACCACAGACAGTGGGTTGTATTGAGTGCTTCCTATGCTGGGCATGAATTAAAACACTGCCTCAGAGACGGGGTGGAGGGGGTGGGAATTGAGAAAGACTGTTGTAAGTGACAGTGAATCAGAAGGGTGATGAAATAGTGGCTGATGGTGTGGAGTCACACCTAGAGTCTGGCCTTAGTACTCAGACTAAAGTGAATGTGTCCAGATGAACTAGCTGGTTAAAGAATCAGCGTTAACGTTTTGTAATGTAATGTAAAACTGCCTGTAGAAGTTCAACCACTTAAATCCCAGTCAACATCCAGACATTATTTATTCAGGGCAAGACCAGCGACCAATGGAGCGGTGGACTCATCTAGCAGCTCAAGCCAACAGAGGAGCAAGCGAAGACATTCGATGTAGGGCCACCAGGTTCTACAACAGCTTTCTCCCCCAGACCATCAGACTTAAAATCATGAACAGCTCTCACTGTTGCTGGACGTCACTGCCCTACCTGCTACATTTCCTTTTCTTTCTTACTTACTATTTATTATTACTACTTAATTTTAATTTATTTTAGCATTTTTGCATATAAAATACAAATATTCAAATCTTTACACCTTATCATCACCTGCACATAAATGCATCCTTCACATCTGTATACAGTAAACTGAAACCTTTGCAGACAATATTTCGTTGTGTACATACCTGTTCTCTACAAAATGACGATGAGGTCTGTCTATTCTGTTTCTAATCTAATCTAATCTAATCTAATCTAATCTAATCTAATCTAATCTAATCTAATCTAATCAAGACCAAACAATCAAAGTATTTTTGCTATTTACCGTTATTTATGGTACTATTTATGCGACTATCCTCATAAAAACCAACACTAACTCAGCTGATTTTTGGCACTACCACGCTTAAAAACAACTTCTTGACTTTATTCCAGCCATAGAGGACCATTATTTTTCATATACACATGGAACTTTCCAGGTAAGAATAGATGTCTCTTAGCAGCATAAAATCCTCTCCCGCTGTGGGTGCAACGAGGAACATCACCTCCACCCTTGCAACGGGAAATTTAGCCTCAACTTCAGCAATAACTTCACTCCAGTGGTCACTCATGCAGGGTCCTCGGCCTCCACTGCTGCTGTTGCTCTGACGAGGAACGCCACCACCACTGCCGCTCCTGCAAACACCTCCATTTCACCCTGTGGCACTAAGGCTGGCCTCTCTTAGCTTAACCATGAAAGATGGATGGAGCCTCGGTGACGTCACCCGTAGGTTTCTGAAGAGCTGAATTGAAGCTCATTGGACGGTTCCCACCATTGCCATCTTGGCAGCATCACGCATGTTATTCCAAAAATCCAAAAATGGACAAAGAGGTGGAGCTGAGAGGGAGACTGTGAAGGTTGACTGACACCCATCAAATTCAAGCTAACCCGGGGGGCTAACAGTAGCTAACCAGGTAACGGAGGTAGGCAGGCTAAAGCAAAGGCACGCTTTTAGCCGGCTAAAAACGTTTGTGCTGCACTCTCCCTTCTTGCTTATATATATATTTATATTTATCTAAAGATATTTTGCCTTTTCATACTTTTTATCTTTGTGTGTTATAGTGTGCCTTTTAAGCCGAGATCTCCTGAAACAAAATTTCATTGTGCCTTGCTCAATGACAATAAAGATTCTTGATTCTTGATTCTTGCTTTGGATATCAAAAGGACACGCCCCTAATTATGCCGTATTTCAAGATTAAATAACATTAAAAAAAGTTCACCCCCCTCACAGTTGTCATGAAGGTAAACTTGACCTATTAATCCTACAACGGGTTTTACTACCAGGCTTTTAACATGTTTGTGTGAAGTTGGTCTTTTTAACATGGGAGTCTATGGGGATTGACTCTGTTTTGGAGCCAGCCCCCTAGTGGATGAGGGGTGAACTGCAATTTTTTGCACTTTCGCATAGGCTTCACATTTTACCGGCTGAGTTTGCCACTTGGCTGAGATGCAGAGAGACAGCAGTCACAAACCTGAAAGAGGCATAGAAGCTGAAATTCTAGGGACATTTTATTTTGCACTTGCAGCTAAAAATCACTGTTACTTTCATATTACTGCAAATAGCATAAAGCCTTTAGAGTAAAAGTACTGTATTAAAAACAAATTAAATGTCCAAATGTAATATGGTAGAAGCACTTATGCCTGCTATAGCATATAGCAGAAATATAGCAGACATGTCTGCACACCCTAAGACAATAAGTTTAATCCCTGCACCAGTGCTATCCTTTAAACAGTGAGTCTGATCAGATTAGCATGAAGGTGATGGATTCACCAGAAAGCGTTGCCAGTTTTTATGTTTAACAGATTTCTTTATATCCCAGATTGTAGCCGGAGTACCCATGCAAACAAACGAAGTACAATTGACCCAAGCTATTTAAGCCCTAGGTCAGGGTTATTCAACGCAGAGTCAGGTGTGTTGAAGCAGGGAAACATCAAAAACCTGCAGGACTGCGACCACTTGTGGTGCTGAGTTGAACAGGTCTGACCTAGTAAATAGTCAGAATGACAGATGCTAATTGTTCTCATGCCAAAAACAATTTATGCCATGGCAGCAGAAACTACAATATGGGTGGTTTTGAGGACTCTGGCTGGTGTCTTTATGCTTGCCATTAGATTTTTGTAATAAATGCTGTAGATTCACCAAACCATACAGATAAGTAGTTTGAATGTAACTTGAAATCATGTTTAAAGATCAGTGTAGAACAGTTCTTTGGAGTTGTGGAGTATTTAGTCTTGTGGTGTACGGCAATGTTGGTATTTAGATGGAGGGAAAAAATCTGAGCTGCTGCTGAGGCCAGTGTAATCTGTTACTGTAGTGGAGAGACAGGTCTTGTTTCGTTTTAAACCCGTAACTACCTGGTAGGAGTCAGAGATGACAGAAAAGCCAATGTGTTCTTATTTTTTATTTCTCTTCAGGGACTGCATTAAGACATTTATAAATAACTATAAGAACCTTAAAATCTTACAGTGCCTGAGCTTTTAAACGTAGTAAACCACTCTCGTCCCCAGTGTTGTTTTTGGCAGGCATCTCAGTTTTAATCTTAGTTTTAGTCATTATGACGAAAATGCTCATTAGCTTTAGTCACATTTTAGTCATTTCTAAGTTTGATAGTTTTAGTCTAGTTTTAGTCTAATTTAAAAAAGTATTAGTCTTTTAACAAATTAAGTATTGCAATTCATAAAACAATTTAACCTTAATGCTTTTACATAATAACCAGATCCTTTACCCGACTGATAGCTTTAGCCAAGACTTTCCCACCAACAGGGATGCAATGCTGCCATGCTATACTTAACTGCTGTCAGACAGAAACCTTTTATTTCTATATTTCAACTTTTTTCTTGAATTGATGCCTTACTTCACGTAAAAATGCCACACAAGAAAATAGCAGATCTATAAGTTCAACATATAACAACACATTGTGAGCTTGTTGTTTGGTTAATTTCATCAATAATTAGAAAATAAAAAAGGAATGGTTTTAGACTTAGAAGGTTTCCCAACCAACAGCAAATACTTTCTGATCTACTTAGGGTTATGCATTGCAGAGATAAAGTGCTAACTGTGGAACCAATTACTCCAAAAAAGCAAAGAGCAACAACATCCTTACTTTGGTAACTGTGGCTTTATTTCTGAGAATTTTCTGAAGTGTAATTGTGATAAGTTGTGATATGCCCTCTTACTGAGGAGGTGAGATAATGTTTATATGTGGTGGGAAAAATGATTAATTCATTACTTATGGTTGGAAACTGAGTTAAAACGGTTGAAATAAAAGTTAAAACGATAATCTAAGAGATTGTTTAAGTCGTGTTTCACAGCGATCAGTTACTCTGGGATCGACTGTCTCTCTGCGCGTGCTCACAAGGGGATTCAGCGGATTTCCTCATTCGAGTAAATCCGTTCACAAGGAAACATCAATGAGTCTCCCTTGTGATTATTTCTATCCTTTTACCAGGTATGTAATGTGTAAATAACACTAAACATAACTGTGACAACTGTTAGTTTGTTTTCCCGATGTTCTAAGTAAGTTTGGGTACTGTTATGACGATGTGTGTCACGGATTGAAGATGTTGTTAGCTTGGTTAAGCCAGTGTGTTAACATAAGCCTCGTGTATTAGCCTCACAAGTTAGCCGCGCTAGCGCGAGTACACTATAGCAATATTATTAGCAAGCATTTGTGTTAGTATAATACTTTTGACATTTGTTTATACATTGTCAAGCGGGTTATTTTGTGTTTTACAATGTCTATTATAATTTAGTGTGTTGAAATAGTTGGTGCTTATTTAAATGATACCAAAAGCTGTATGTACGCTACGAGGGTATGTATCCTACTGCTGCGAGCATGGCGTTTCATTAAGTTGTTTACTCATTCGAGTAAATCCATTCATGAGGAAACATCACTGAGTCTCCCTTGTGATCATTTCTATCTTTTTACCAGCCCCTCCCACGTCCAGGGGTGCAACACAATACTCCACCCTGAACATACACATGTCCAAAATATGAGCAAAGGATGAAGAACACATGCTCAACTTGACATGGTCTGCCAGTGAAATTGTGATGCATTATAGTTAAAATATGTCCATATATCGTTTCATCGCCTCCGACCACCAAACCCCTTCGTCAACGATGCCACCATGATTCATCTATGAATGAATAAACTGCTTGTCTGTGTGCCCTGCACGTCTGGTGGTGGGCGTGGCCAAGGTGCAGCTGACAGATTGCGCTCTCAACAGGCAGAAATGTTGTGCATTTTAATGTCGGACAATCAGCCCTTGAACGTTTTCGTCTTGTCTCGTCAATGAAATCTCACAAACATCTCGTCATGTTTTCGTCAAGAGAGAGCCATTTTTAGCTCATCACCGTCTCGTTATCATCATGAAAAAAAGGTTTGTCAACGGAATAAATTTGCTATCGTCATCATTGGCAAAAACAACACTGGTCTTCCTCATTGCCTCCTGCCTTTTGACCCTGCAGTCCTCTGGTATCAGCCTTTTAGCTGTTACAAGAGTAAGGACCAAAACGTATGGCAAGGTCTCTTTCCATTATTATGGTCCTCGTCTGTGGAACAGCCTGCCACAGAACCTCTGGGTTGCAGAAACTCTTGATATTTTCTTTTGTTTAACTTAGCGTTTAACAGAATTTTATTTGATCTTAATTTATTTAATATAATTTTATTTTATGTAATTTTATTTTCATTTTACTCAACTTCATTACATTTTTAGTACATTATTTTATGATGTACTTTATGTGTTGTTTCGCTGGCTGGGGTTGTGCACTGCAGCCTTACGGCTGTAGTGTGGTCCCAAGCTTGCCCTGATTTGGGTGGTTGTTATTGGCGGTGGTCTCTGTAGACATGGGTTCCTGGTGTGGACAGATCGCCATGATTTTGTTTCCTCACAGCGGCATGATATTTATCACTTTTAGTATTTTAGACCTACATTCAGTTTAGAGACAGAAAGTAGGGAGTCAGACTTAAATGAGTGTTTTTTTTTTTTTTTTTTTAATTGCTGTTATCTATTTTAGTGTGTGAAGGGTTTTTAGTTTAATATGCATGTTTGTTTTTATCATGTAAAGCACTTTGTATTGCCTTCACCATTAAAAGTGTTTTATTAATAAAGTTTGATTTGACTGATAATAATCTTTTTTATGATGAAAATAATGGTGAATATGATGATCAACAATTGTGTTATCATGGATAATAATTGTGGATTTACCTCCAAATAAACACTACAATTTGTGGCTGGATTGTAAACCTCCTGGACAGAATATAAATGCCTGGAAAACTTCCGTAGACCACCTCAAAGGTAAGCTATCCATCACAGTTTACTCCACAGAATTACACACTACTGTTGCTGATAAACTGATGATTATATCAATGATAGCGCTCAGGGGCGCCAGAGATCTAGCAGAGTTTAAAGGGTTAAGTCCTGTTTCCACAGAGGGGTCCAGCTCAGGACAGGATGGCTTAGGAAACCCTGATTTCTGTTGCAACTGAATCCTGGTGTGGTTGCTTACGATAGCTAGAAAGGACCAACTTTAGACATCCCTGGTCAAGATGCTCAACAATCAAACTCTTTCAGAGCTTCAAGCTGAAGTATTGTATCCACCACAGTCCACTTCTGTTTTCTGCCACTATTATTTACATCTTTCCTGAAACTCATCACATCCCCTAACCACCATGTTCAAGCATCCACCACATCCACCATCAGAATGCATGCATGCTTATTTTCTCCTGTTGATCGTAAACGTAAACATGTTTAAACTCTGGATCGGATAGAAAACATTGGACATTGTCGATCGGACAAGCCGTATCTTTTATTCTGAATGCTTAAATGGATCAAAAGTACTTGATGCAAACACAGCTAGTATGAAAGCAAGTGGAGCATCCAGTGAAGCATAAAGAGGAAGTGGTATAAATGGTGGATATCTGAACACCACGAGCTCACTATGTCCATCAACATATGACATGTGTTTTGTTTGATTATCATGGAGCAAACCCCCAAAATTTATAAAACAGGTTGTATCTCATCTAGTTGTCGGCTCAGAGGCTCAGAGTACAAACTGGCCTGAGGAGCTGTGTTCAAGGGATGGGGAGTCCGAGCATTGATACCATTACAATAGTCATTTAAAGGCAACACTGGATGTTTTTATGGTTACATTCTATTTTGTGCTGATATTAAAGAAGAAAAACACAGTTAGCCTTGAAAAAATCCTCTCACCCTCCCAAACCAAAAAAAGTAAAAAAAAAAGAAAAAAAATCTTCTTTCTTCTTTCCAGACCTTAATCACGAACTAACACACAAGTTTGAGTAAACATGTCAAACATATACTGACTCACTGCCACAAGCTTCACTTTTACCATGTGTGGACAAGACAATCAGCTGGCATAGCGGACATCTTTCTAATAAACCCCCCCTCTCTATCACTCATATACTCTCTCTGTCTCCTTGTTCTCTTGCCTCTTTTCTTCACAATAGTCTGTGCCTTCATTTGCATGGTGCAATTGGCTCTCAGCGGCAGTGTGTTGTGGCCAGACAAGTGTAACATTACAGGGGAAACAAGTTACCATGGGGGAAGGTTAATACAGACAATAAGGGAGGCAGATAATGGGAATTGGGTTCCTGTTTTTCAAACCTCTTATCAGCCCCAGTGTGAGAAATCAGGCCCCTGTTTTGAATAAAGAGGTAGAGGGTGTTTAAAGGGCCAGCTCTGTTAAGAGTGTTACTGTCATGTTTCTACATGGCTGCATTTCGTTCTTTGACATTTCCACAGATGCAGGGGGTGTGGGAAGAAAAGGAAGTGTATGGGTCCTGGTGTAGCATAAATCAGGGGTCCCCAACCACAAAGCCGAGGATGGTACCAGGCCATGGGTCATTTGTTACCAGAATAAAATCACAGTTATTTAAAATATGTATATTAAATTTGTTCATATATATATATATATATATAGTTAGTCTCCCAGTATTTTATTTTGCAAATTTTCTCACTTCCGCCCACGGTTCACTCTCTTGACTCAGTTGTTTATTTGTTGTAGCAGGAAGTCTGTAAGCTAACCTTCTCAAAAATGGCCCAAAAATAAATGTGACTTGAGAGCTTCTATGAATAGGGAGAAAAAGCCAAAGTCGGAAGACATCGGAAGGGTCACAGAGTACCAGACAGAACAAAGCTGCATTTAAAGGAAAATATCAAATGAAATAACTATTTATTAAATTCCTATTTAAATTATAGGTTCATTGCAACAGGTGACTCACATGCTCCACATGGGTCTGTGTAATATGCTGTAACCGGCTAGCTAATATAGCCACGAAACCCTCAAAACTTATTTGCCACATAGAGACCTGCATTAAAAGACAAGCCACTGGAATTATTTGAAGGGAGAATGTGAATATGAAGGACAGAAACAATTATTAAGACCCTCCACTCCAATAACCTGTGCTAAATCATCTTTCTTAGTAGCTAACTGCATTACTAAAGCCAAGAAGCCTCTTTATTGTTGGTGAAGAGTTGATTTTGTCTGTTGTTCAGGACATTTGCAGTGACCTTTTTGGAGCGGCTGTAGTCAATCAAGCATATATATATATATATATATATATATACATATGTGTTGCTAAATATTGGCAAATAAATGAATTATTTATTCTAAAAGAAATAAAATGAAAGTGTTTTGTCCCAAATTTGCAACAGCAGGCATCAGGGGGTTAAAGATTTAAAAAATGTAGCAGCAAGTGAAGCAGCAAAGGCACGAGAAAAATCTGTATGCAGATATATTTTGTAGTATTGTACTTAAAAGACTAACTTGGCTTCACCTGTGCCACCAGTCTGAAGAAAGTTGTAGTCGTGTCCCGACGAACCATGGTGCTCTGAGGAGGAATCCTCTCCTCCCTGCTGTTAACACCCTCCACTGATCTTCAGGTTCATTTTAATCACATTCTTCCTATCATTACAGACTAACCATCCCCTCTCCCATCCTTGTAGCTCACTCCCAGTCCTCTCAGCAGGCCAAGACACCCAATTAACTAGTGCTCACACAAGTCCTAACTAGAATACAATGGCTGTTCATTTTTCATCCCATACTTTGGTAGGAGGTCGGGAGAGGGGGGTGACGAAGGAAAGGGGAGGGGAGAGCAATGCGCATGGAGGGAAGATGGTTTTATGCTGCAGGAAGAGTCTCCCACAGTGGCTGCAGATGGAAGTTGATGGCAGCAAATGTTGTTAAGGGTGAGGAGGGGGGCAGCTGGAATTAAGTTTTAGCCTTGGGTTGTCTGGCCTCTGTGGAGAATGAGTGTTCATGCATGTGAGTGTGTCTGGGTGTGTGCACTCAGAGGGGGATGGATGGATAAAAACCGAGATGAGAATGTTCTCAGTCATCTCTCCTCCAGTCATTCTTAGGTCTGCTTGTCAAGTGGCTCCCATCATTGTGACATTTACAATGTTCATTAATTATCTTGTTGACTTGATGAACTTTCCTGGATGCCTATGCCCACAACATACACACACACACACACACACACACACGCACGTTACCTAAATAAATGACCTGCAAATTCATCACTTACTGATGTATTTTAGTTTGAAGGAGTGATTGTTAGAGACTTTCTGGCCTGTTGTGGGATTGTAGAACTGTCTGTGAATGCAAGATTGCAAGATGCAAAAGTGGTCCTCTAGCCTCACTTATCTTCTCATCTAACTTGTCATGTTGTCATTCAAGATATTTTTAGTTCATCCATTCTCCACTGTTTATCTGGAGCAGCAGCTCTATGTATGTGTGCTGTACGAGTGAATGTATATTCAATGGCCAAGAAAAAAAAGTACAATCAGTTGATCTGTTTTCTCTTAGTGCTTCTAGTTTAGAATAAATCTCAATGATATCTGCTCTCACTGCTCAGTTAGCCAACTAGAAGAGTGTCAGCTCAAGCACATCAGTCTGGCAGGCAGTAGTATGAGCATTACACTGTGATGCAGTTATTTACACTAATCATATTGTTGATCCTGGAAAATAGCTGAGTTTTAGGTAGTTTAAAAAAAATGTAAAATTACAGATAAAGAACATTTGTTGTAAAAGGACCTGACAAAAATGGCTGTTGTGAATTGTCTGTTTTTTTTTTCATTCTTCTAAGATGCGAAAAAGAAATTGCCTATATAAATGTATTATATAAGTAGAAAATGATATTGAAAACAAAAGTAATGAAAAAGAAAACATTTTTGTTCATGATTTAGTGTTTAGTAGGAATAAAACAATCCTCTGTCTGTACCATATTGAATTTCATCTTCTTTTTACGTTGGAATTATTCGTTTACTTTTTAGGAAACAAGAATCAAATACATCTTTAACAGGGAAAGAAAAAAGTCAAAATAATTGCGATGTTATTAAGAAATCAGATGTGGGCTTGTGAATTCTTCGTTTTGTGTTCACTGTTTCATCAATGGGTCAAATATTACAGAACTTTAAAATTAATTGTCACAGTTATGCAGACGATACACAACTTTATGTGTCTCTGTCACCAGACTGCAGCCCAACAGACCTACTGTGTCAGTGCCTGGAGCAAATAAACACTCGGATGAAGGAGAATTTTTTTACAATTAAATGAAGACAAAACTGAGATTATTCTGTTTGGATGGATGGATGAATGGATGGATAGATTGATAGCTATCTAGCTAGCTAACTAGCTAGCTAGCTAGATAGCTAGTTAAGATAGATAGATAGATAGATAGATAGATAGATAGATAGATAGATAGATAGATAGAT